>JABCMJ010012108.1:0-23323 GCA_014822125.1 Arbutus unedo | reverse complement strand
AGAAAACTGCATCATTTTAACACGTGGCGCTATATGATTGGACCATCCATGTAACTTTGACTTTTGACCTATAGACACTTGGCAATATTTGATTGGCCAATTATTGTGCCCTATTTATTAGGCCTTAATACGTGGCAACTCGTGATAGGCCGAAAATTTATAGGCCTACAGATATTCCGGGTCCTCACAACACACTTGGTTTTGTTGCTATAGTTTTTGGGTCCTCTGATATTCATACCAACTGTGCTATTTTAATGTTGTGTGTGTTTGTTTATTGAATTGTTCGACGACTAGGTTTGTTTTAGCTTTGGGTTTGTTTTTGTCACATGTGAACTCTGTTTTGGTAACGATGTTGTTTCATATCAACTCGGGCACTTGTTTTGGATTTTGTTTGTGGTTTTGGGACTGTACGTATGTTGTTTATGCTCTTCTTTGGTTATTTGGTTATGCTCTGTTGTTTCCTATTCTAGTCTCTATTTGGTTTTGCACTTGTTCTGGGTTTCCTGTTCTTTGGTATTTGGTATTTTGGTTATGCTCTGTTTTGGAGCCAGATTATTTGATGTAGTTTCGGATGTTTTAAAACTGCTCATGTCTCCATTGTGTCTCAATTTTCTGTTATGGGTTCCTATTTTCATGACTTCTTGTTTCTGTTTACAATAAAGAACTACTGGTTAGATGCGTTTTATTTCTGGATTTTCAGATATTTCTGAGCATGATTTTTTTATGTTATTTCGAATGTTTTGGAACTATTCATATGTTGCATCTCTCGATTTTTAGTTTTGGGTTTCCGTTTGTTGTTTTGGACTATTCGTATCATGTTTCTGTGCATGGAATCAAGTAGTATATCAAACAATTGGAGAGTGTGTGTGTGTGTGCATGTGTGACATGAATCGAAGAACAAACGAAGAACTAGATCTTTCAACCTTTCGGTTATGAGTTATTTTGGAGACGTCATCAGTGATGCCCTTTCTTGGTTTAGTGTTGAAGTTGCAACCATGATTGTTGGTATCCTGGTCTACGTCTATGATGATCGAATTGAACACCAGAGAATGGAACAATATTCGGCTATGATGATCGATGCGATTACAATGCCAAAGGCAAATGTGGTATGGTTGGCAGGATGGGAAAAATGCAGCCAAGTACGCCCTTATACTTTCAAAACCTGTTGTCTAGGCCGCAGATGTGTAATAACTTTTGTATTTTGAAAAATTAAGAATTGTTTTTGTTGGTGAAAAGGATAAATAATGGTAGATACGTGGTTCTATGTTGTTTTCGTTGGGTGGTACCCGGGGATCTACTCAACTTGGGACGAGTGCAACACACAAGTGCTTAGAGATAGCGGTTGTCCTCACAAGAAATGTAGAACATACGAAGAAGTTGTTGTAGCATTCATGACTTACAGAAAAATGCACAATCAACGTGTCTGCTTCCCTCCCAAGCTGCACGTCATCGTCGGTCATTGCCGCACTTGTGATTGCCGAACTACCAATGATGGACATTGTCGAACCCCCCACAAGGGACCCATCAACAGTGGACAACATCACCAATCAAGACTCAACATATTTTTTCATCTTTATATTTGGTTTTTTATTAGGCTTGATAACTACATGGATAACACGCTAACTTGGTGTTTTATTGTAGTGTAGGAACAAATATTATGTTATGTTACATTGCTGAACTACTATGAGGGGTTGAATTCTAATTTTTCAATTTTATCTTACATGTGACTAAATCTTGTGTGTGGAACAAAATTACACAAATTTTCACGCCATATTTGCGCATACAACTATGCACAAATATGTGAACATATATTTACATATGTGTATATTTATATATGTTTTATATTCAAGTATAATTCTTCTCATAGCCCATTTTATGTACATGTGTGTATATTTTTATATGTCAAATAACCAAATATTTGCTTTTATTTGTTATATATATACACATACATATATTCATACACGTGTGTGTATATATATATATATATATATATACATATATGTATACATATATGCACACACGCATATTTTATTCAATATATTTAATAAAGTGCAATACAATTTAATTGCAAGTTGTATATGATATGATTTTATTTTTTAAAATTATTTAAAACAAGAAAGCAAGGTTTATGTATGTACTCTACACGGGGCAAAACGATCAAATAATCCAATATTTGCTTAAGAACCCTTTTGAATTCACCCACACAAAGACACCCCTCTTATTATAAAAATCAACCAAACACCTTCTTAATTAAACACCTCATTTAAGCTGCCCCTCTACCTTATCCACCTTCTCATCTAAGACCCCAAAAATTATGTCCCCATCTAAACAGCCCGTTAGAAGTATGGCGAGTGAAGGACGAAAACAAGTTGTAGGAGATGACACTAAAATCTTGTTTTGTTGTCGAGCTCAACTATTAGTGAAAACCAAGCCACGCAGAAACTACTTACTAACAAATACTCACCTTGGAGACTGATGACTCCATTTATGCTTGGCCAATGGATACATATAGATAGTTAGGACACTCCAATTAACTGAAAAAGACTAATTGATTTTGATTGTTCTTCGGCAACAGAAGAAATAACACTAGAGTACCAGAATCAATATCGAGATAGATGGATCATGGATGAGTGACAATTAAATAGTGTACGCAAACTCATATCCCTCATTCTTCATGTGCTTTAAGGCCTTGTTTGGTTCATAAATTAGGCATTTGAGATAAAACTAACTACGTTTAAACCTGAGTTTAATTTTCGAAATGGACAAGGGATTAATAATTTTAGTATTAACTTTATCCTTATATGGGGTACTATACATATAATGTCCTAATTTCCAGACACGTTCATAAAAGAATTTCTAAAATTTACTTGTTTGCCATTTCAATTAAAATGGAGAAAATACAAAGTTTGGATTACAAATCTCAAATATGAAAGTAAAATCTTGACAAAAGGTAATTTACATTTCAAAAGACTTTGAAAAAGGACTACAGAGCTTCTACTCCTAAGTAAATCAAGGTTTGGTTGTATCTTCGTCGATGGCGTTGACGTTGGCCAAATAGCTCTGGTCTTTTGTCCCTTCTTCGATACATAGCATGAAATGTGGGGGGACAAAAAGTAGTACCATGAGTTATGAAGCTCAATAAACTATCCTACTCATTGTCCAATTCAAGTATATGAAAATTATGATGATGCACAATTTTAAGAAAAATAGTAACACACAAGTGTGAAAATAAACGAGAAGAGCAATAAGTACAACATCATGTTGAATAGGCAATTTTGGTAAGTCAATGTCATCCCAAGTCGTTAACCAACGACTCGTACATCAAAATTTCAATCTCTGACATGTTAATTACCACATCAACACCAAAACATCGATTTTGTTATCCAAATATATTCAAGATGTTCTTGGTCACTATGATCTCAATCCCTATATTCACGATTACTATAATTCCAATCACTACGTTCCCTATCGTTAGTTCCGTTCACCATGTTCCCAATCATATTTTATTGGTTATAGCTAGATTTGTTGGTTATTATTTTAGTGTGGTGTTTTTATATTTTATTCCCTCATATTTTTATGGGAAAATTGGTGAAAAGTACAAAAGAAGGGTGAAAAAGCCCATTAAGTCCATGGTAATTTATTTTTTGAGTTAGAGTTCATCATTTTAAAAGTATTAATAGGTTAGATCCTTCAATAGACAAAATTATCCTTATTGATTGTTTCTTTTATTACATGATGTTTCTTACATTCTTACAATCATTCAAAGCATAATTTTTTGTATTTATTATATTTTCATAGATTCTTTGTAGTACATTAGTTCATCCCGACGAAAAAAATTTAAAAAGTATAAAATTAATTTTGAAAGTTTAAAAAAATTCAGAAAAATAAGAAGTCAGCCAAAAATAATTTTTTTTACTTATTTTTCATCTTTAGTGATTTTTTTATCAATTCTCTATGGTATATTGGTTCGTTTCAACGAAAAAAATTTGAAAATTATAAAATTAATTTCAAAAGTTAAAAGCAATTCAGCAAAATAAAAAATAAGCCAAAAAATAACTTTTTTAGCTTATATTTCATCTTTAGTGATTTTTTTTATTTTTTAACATTATTTTATATTTTTTTACCTTTCTTTCGTCGAGATGAATCAAAAAATTAATGAAAAACTAAAAAATAAATCAAAATATGGTCTTTTTTACTTATTTTTCATTTTTAATTATTTAATTTTAATTTTTTGACATAATTTTATACTTTTTATATTTATTTCATTGAGACGAACCAACAAATAAAAAAAATTAAGAAACAAATAAAAAAAAGTCAAAATACGATTTTTTTTCTTCTTTAGTGATTTGTTTTTAATTTTTTGACGTGATTTTATACGTTTTACATTTCTTTCGTCGGGACAAACAAATCGAAGGATTGACCCGGGGTTAGACTACTCTACGGAACGCCTTTGGACGACTGCTCTGTGCTTGCTGGCATCTTTCGTTCTTCCAGCCAGGACCAATTCTTACTAAGGCCATGATCGAGTCATGACGAGCTAGACTAAACAAACCATAAAACATTAATGAAAAAATAATAAATACAAATAAATTCTAAATAAAGACTAAATATTTAAATAATTTAAGCTAAATAGATTATACGTTTTCTAATCAAAGAAGGAAAGTAAAGTGAAAAAATATTACGGATAATGTCATTTATTGTTTCGAAATAAAATAATTAGAACATATAATATTATCTATTGGTTTGAAATATTGTATGTATTTTTGTTGTTTATGTCTTTAACAAATAACTTTATTTGTATTTTTGTTCTAACAGATAACTTCATATATTTGCAATCTTTATATTTTTAACAGAAATAAAATAATTAGAATAGGTAATTTTATTTGTTGGTTTGAAATATTATTTGTATTTTTGTTATTTATGTCTTTAACAAATAACTTTATTTATATTTTTATTCTAACAGATAATTTATCTGTTTGCAATTTTCATGTCTTTAACAGATAGCTTATCTATTTTACAATATTTATGTTATCTGATAATATTATCAAATAATGTTATTAACTGATAATTAGAACAGATAATATTATTTGTTGCAATTTGATTGCAGTATATATAATTTACACTATCTTATAATGTTATATGTTGTAATATTATCTGATAATGTTATTTGATCACATTATGTGTAAAGGACTTAGATAACATTACCAGATAACATTATTTGCTGATAATGTTCTGTATTGGTTTATATGTTAAAACTTTATCTGTAGACACGATAAAGTTATCTGTTTGTCTATTTTCAACACATGATAAAGTTATCTATTTTTATTTGGATTGTGTTGATTGTTGAATTATTGTTTTGTTATTTTTTTTGTCCTTATTTGGTATTTTTTTTATAATTTTTGATTTGCATCAATTTTTTTTATTGATTGTTGGTTAGTCTCAACAAGATATTTTCATAAAGTACCAAATTATGTTCGAAAACTAAAAAAAGTTTAGAAAAGTTTAGTTTTATTTTTCGTCTTTAGTGAACTTTTTTTAGTTTTTGTACATAATTTTGTACTTTTTAGATTCTTTTCATCGAGACAAACCAACAAACTCCAAAAAATTGATAAAAGTATAATAAATACCAAAAAGAATTGAATAAAGATAAAAAAATGACTTATTTTTGTCTTTAGTTAATATTTTTTAGTTTTCAGACACAATTTTATACTTTGTAGATTCTTTTTATCGGAACGAACCAACAAATCCTACAAAATTGATGAAAATATAACAAATACCCAAAAAAAAAAAATTGAGTAAAGACAAAAAAACTTATTTTTTTGTCTTAAATGAATTTTTTTAGTTTTTGAACATACTTTTTAGATTTCTTTATTGAAACGAACCAACAAACCTCAAAAAATTGATGAAAATATAACAAATACAAAAAAAATAGAATAAAGACAAAAAATAACTTGTTTTTCGTCTTTTGTAATTTTTTTTAGTTTTTAAATAATTTTATACTTTTTATATTTTTTTTATCAAGATGAACCAATAAATCTCAAAAATTGATAAAAATAACAAATACAAATAAACCTCCATGTCTTTTGTTGGTTTCTGTGAAAAAGTTATTTGCATTTGTAAAACTGGAGAGAGAGAAGCACTGAGATAATGGATTTTAGATTGGAACAGTAGTTGAAAGGATTCAGAATTTTAGCGGGTGGATAATTGTATTTTTGGTGACAGAAAATAATAGATTAAAATGTAGGACATTTTTTAGATTGATGTGTCAAAAAGATTTCTGAACTTTATCATTAGATGGACTAATTACATTATAAGTCCATCACTTTGGACGGTAGGCCAAAGCACCCTATTTTTATACCCTTGGAGTTTTGGTTGTGACAGATTCTACCCTTAGGGCCTGTTTGTTTGTCTTGATATAAATGGTTGAATATAAAATTTTGTGAGATTATATATGGATATAATATCCAATGAATATAGCACTGGATATAAATGAAAGAATATCCTGGGTTTATTTTGAATGAATATCATAAGTATGGACTTTGATATGATAAGATTTGAAGCTTAATTGTCCACTTTGTCTTCTTAACAACCATTATAATGTAAAAATTGTCCTTCAATTTATTTATCTAATGTTTAGTTTTACAAAGTACAAGTAAAAGAATAACCAAAAAAAAAAAAAAGATTGGTTACAACAGAAAAATTACATTAAATTGGGTTACAATTGAATTGAGTATCCTCTTCTTTTTCTATATGAATTCTAATTAAAAATGCAATCTTCCACAATAACATTACAAACTTGTTTTTTTTTCCTTTATAAAAACTCACAAAAAAATGCAAAACCTATTGAATGAAACTTGATATACTTAAAACAAATGCACACTAACATAATCAAGACATTCAAACGAATAAAAAAGACTATCATAAACTACACTAACCAATAAATACCATCCTGTATTGTTGAGGGGGTAATATTGTTATTCTTGTCAGGGATCGATTCCTTAGACCCAGTGATAAACGTGTATAAATTATACAACAAAAAATTATAAAACCCTACTAGGCGAAATTAGGGTTCATATATTTGAGATCTGTCTAATTTGATCTCGGCTATCTTCACAGTTTCAACCTGCTCGAACTTTGAGCAGGGCTAGAATGATCTTGCTTGACTGACCTCGAGATCTTCTACCGTAATCCTATTGCACCTTTATCACGTACTGAGGGTGGGCTCAAAAATGTGATCTCTCTGCCTTCACAGAACCTTTCTCAATCTTTCGAATATCAAGTTATTTTTTACCAAGAAGGCATAGCGATGTATATATAGGCAACTATAGGGGCCCCTCGGAGAAGTATGAGCCGAGTTTCCCATATAATTCAGGATTCGTAGTCTAGCTTGGATTAATTTCGAATTATATAAATTATAATTTATACCACTACAGAATTATAATTGCATTCTCCACCTATATCTCAAAATTATATTTCGAACTCCATGTTATTAAATGTTTATTTATCTCCCCACGTTAAGATTACAGATACCCGTTGATTAAAATAAATTACTGACAATTTATTTAATCAGCATCTATAAAATTCCTTGAGAACTTTTACTTAACTTATTCATTATGTCGAATACTAATATCTACCTGCAGGTTTTGATATAATCGAAACTTATAAACTTCCTCAAGAGGATATCATCAATCCCTGTAAAGGGACATAGATTCCATTAATAATTAATAGTTATCATACACTTACTAGTGTGACCCAACTCATTGAGACTATTGGCCCACAAGGCCTCACTCTATAATGAATCAAAGTCAACAACATTAAATGTACACATCGATTAATTATCTTTGGATTAAGAGTACAAACACACATAATAACCATGAGGTGTAAATTGTATTATATTGTCAATATAAATAAAATTACTTCAAAGTGGTCATGTTCAATACACACAAAGTGTAGTAACACTGTAAGTTAAAACTATACCATTTTTCATAGTCAAGACAAATTTACTGAAATACCGTGTTACAGTCCTACTGTTGATGTGTCCAATTCCACCTAAGATTGTGAACCAAAAACTTATATTCTATAAGAACTGATAATCTGATCCTCTGCATGTAAGCCAAACTCTACACACTAGATTATCTACTATGTGGAATAGGAGATACTCATGCACAATATGGTAAGATATAATACAAACATTACCCATAAAAATCATGGCTTTTAGTATCAAACCCTAACAATTCTTTCTTATTCCAAGGGAGGGGATTTATAAATATCACACCCTCTTAGTATTGTATCCTCCTCTCTCTAGGATATAATATCCCTCCAGATATTTAATCTCAAGCCTAACAAACAAAATAAACACCTCACTTATGAACCTCGAGATTTTATATATATTTTTATCCTATCCTCTTTACCCCTTAAACAAACAGACCCTTAGAGAATCAACTTCATCTCTAGCATCCCCTTCTGGGTTGCCATGCTAAGATGGTATTGTTTCCCTATGCCAATAATTATCATGAGTTTGACTTTGAAACTGTTGACTTTAAAAAATATTGTGTTTCACAGCAAGAATTCATTCTTCCACGTGTTTTAAAAGAGCTCTTCTAGATGTGGAAATTTCTCTCATCAAATGTCACGCCCTCGTTTTTCAACACTCAAAGGTGCACCCATAATCTCAAACCATTTTATTCAATGAGGCAACAAAAGTCAAGTCTATAAATATTACATCAAAAGTACTCCCCATCCAAAAAGAGATTTCCAAAATAATACAGGAGTCAACCATTTTACATTTTCTTGTGAAAATAAAGAACGGAATTGAAAATGAGTTATAATACATCTTCCAAAAAAATTAATACAAAGATGTTAGGTAACTCTAGTCAAAATTTTGAAAATCATGCAGAACCATATGCACGTCATGCACCACATGCTAAGTATTCGGAACTGTACCTAAAAAGGGTAGGGTGAGCTTACAAAGTCCAGTAGGAATGTCTATGCCAATGTCACATGAGTACAAATGACATGATATAAGGCACGAATGATCTCAACAAGATATACAAGTCCTAACACCAAACCAATGGAAAGTGATACAAATGTTTCCATATTCATCTCACAAGTCAAGATTTTATTCTATCAATCTCCTTAAGTATTTCGTTATTTGATAAGTTTCATTTAAATTCAATGATCAATAACGGCACCTCACCCAAAGGTAGCCCAACACGAATAAGTACCTTACTAGCACAATTTTCTCGAGAAACTAGTCAAATTTCATAACTAGCACCACTCCTATAAGAAGGCTAGCAACATTTCATATTTCACTAGCACCACTCCTATCAGAGGCTAGACCACTATATTATGATCCCTAGCACATCTCCTCACGGAGGCTAGACCACTACGCCTCATGTCAATTGCATAAAAATCACGAGTCTATAATGCAGACATTTCACCATTTATAATCTCATGTCTTTCTAACAAAGACCCGCCACTTATGAAATCCATAACTATCGAAGATAAAACTCACACATTGTACTCCAAGCAATGACCAACTCACCAACATCATATGCAACATATGGTTCAATAAAACACATAAGCAAACCCAATCTAAGGGAAAGGATAATCCAACCAGAGACAGAAAGATAGTGGTTAAGCATGGGAATCGAACATGGAAACCACAAATCCAATGGATAGCTAATGTAGAGTAATGTTAAGCGAAACCCAATCAATGATGCAAACGAAAAAATATGGGTCAATACATATAGAATACCCATAAATCAAAGAGAAAATATCCCCACCTCGAGATTTGGTTCAAAGGGGTTGAGCTTCCAAAACTTGAGCAACAATGGTGGTGAAGAGCTCCCAAGATCTTGCCTCAAGTAAAAAAGATACTGCCAAGTTCAAAATATTCACTAATTTAGAGATATTAGTGGTAGATCTTGAAGGAATTTGAGTAATATCAAGAGGAATCAAGGGTTTGGAGAGAGGGTTTGATGAGGAAGAAGACTCCTAGAGAGAGAGAGAGAAAAAAAAAACCCCTTTTGAAAAAGTTAGATCCCCTTTCCAAAAAATCTAATTTTTACACTTTAAAAACGCGCATCCAGATCTGACCGGATGGTCCAGGATTTGACCGATCAGATTTTCCTACTGCCCAAAAAAGTTTAAAAACTCAGGCCAAAATTTCAAATCTGATGGGATGATTTTCAAATTTGACTAAATGGTTTCCAAACCTAATTGGATGGTTTCCAAGCCTTCCAAACCTGACTGGATGATTTTTCAAATCTGATCTAATGATTTCTAAATCTGACCCAATGGTTTTAAGGCATGACCCGATGATTTTATACCCCTTTTTCACTTTCCACTTCACCTCACCCATACTCAATCATCCATTTCACGTAATACCTATCAATATGAATCAAATAACGCCATTTGAATCACATAAATTAAACGAAAATTTTCGGGCCCTTACATCAAATTTAACAGATGGTGGCCAAATTGTGGGGATTCAACGTCGACATAATCTCCAAAATAGTTCCCTTTCCAGATTGGGGTTAGTTCGATCCACATCATTTGTTTGTCCTAATTGTAAATTTTGACAACGTATTTCGTAATGAATTCGAGTGAGATAGCCATGTCCCACAAGTTGGTTTTGCCCAATGTGCTCGTTTTGGCTAGTATCATCGCCTTGGCCTATCGTCACGATCATTCGATACATCCACCATTGTGTCCACCTCTCCATTCATTTCTAAATCTGAATTAGATTGAGGAACATCACCTTACTTCCTACTTTTCACCATTATCAGCACATTTCAAGTCCTAGCGAGTGTGCCAAAAATTATTGGTTTGACTTATTTTTTTCCAGGGAACGGAATCGAGTGTGAGCGTGCCAAAAAAAAAACTTGTAATTACTATTTTTAAAATTTAATAGAAAGTATTATGTCTTCTCTTACTTCAATGAAGAAATTTTGTATCAAGTGTTAACACATAGTTTGATTGAACTCAGAAAATAAGAAATTGAAGAATCAAGAATGCAAAATGATCATTTGAATATTGAATTTAACCAAAACTTTACATTCGAGTGTTATTTCCATATTCCAATAAATTCGAACACGTCTACCAGTTACATCTATGAAGTATTGATATGTGACTAACTAAATAACAAAAGCTACTTTTACAATTGAATACTAATTTAATGCTACTTCTACTTATAGAAACTATGCACTTGCAAATGATGTAAAAGTTGAGTCTTTTCTAGAGAGGGGTTCCCTTCTACTTCGATGAGTTGAACAAGGTAGCTCGCTCATCATCAGTGCTTAGTTGTAATCTCTACTCGGCAATCTCACCGAGTATCTTCCACTTTCGAATGACCAAACTACACTACAACAAAATACACTTTTGGCTACTAAATTTAGCGACGTAAAATTTTGGTTGCTAAATGTTGCACCTTTGGCAACTAAAATGACATGTGGTCGGAAAATATCTTGCTTTTGGTGACTATCAAAGTATGGTTGAGAAATGTATTGCTTTTGGCGAATATATCACAAGTTTGGTCAGGGAATGTCTAGCTTTGGCGACTATCATAAGTTTGGTCAGGGAATGTGTTTCTTTTGGCTACTAAATATTTAGTCACTAAATAATATTTTTATTTTTTATTGATGATAATATTTAGAGTAATATACATATACAAGTTTTCGTAATTCGAGTTCATTTGAAAAAAACAATCGTATAAGTTCAAGGGGAGATATAATAATATCTGTATTTTCATTACTAAACATAAGTGTCTAAGTGGCCAAGTGGATAAGTACTTAGTTATTATTCAAGAGATGGTGGGTTCGAGTCTTGGTATTGACATATTGTTAGGTTTTATATTATCACGAAATATTATATGTTGATACAATAAGTGCCACATAATCTAGTAGGTCTTGTGTGATGATGCATGTGGAATTTTGTGTTGATGTCTCATCGCCACGTGGATGTTATGATTGGCGACCAAAATAATTAGTCGACAAAAATCATTACTTTCGGCGACCAAAATAAATATTAGTCAGAGCAGACTTTTTCTAACTTAAATTTAGCGACTAAAATGACGAAAAAAGCTTTTAGTCGGCGAAGATTTTTGGCAACTAAATTTCGTACACCAAACTTGTAGTCGGGGAATGCGTTTTTTGTTGTAGTGCTAGCCAAACTGTGAAGTCATTTTCTGCTCAATGGATCGGCCACCACATTAAGTTTGCCCAGATGATACTACATGTCGAAATCATAGCCTTCCATGTACTCCATCCACTACATGTCGAAATCATAGCCTTCCATGTACTCCATCCACCTCCATTCAGGAATATCTAAGAGAAGATAAACTTGAGACTCTTGCGATCCGAGAACACATCTAATCCCTCATCGTACAAGTAATGTCTCCAACTCTTGAGTACGAAAATTACCACTCCCAACTCAAGGTCGTGGGTGGGATAGTTGCGCTCATGGGTTTTCAGGTGACAAGAACCATAAGCCACAACCTTACAATCTTGTATCAGTACACCTCTCGCCAACGTCTACATCACATCTCGTAGTTCCGTCATTCGGTCATTGTTATTGCTTTCTACCCCATTGTTGGGTCCATTGGATTGAGTGTCCACCATTTCGGGTGTCGTAGTTAGTATGCTTATATTAACTACACAAGTTAGTATTTTATCACAAAATATAACAAAGTAGGCAAAACATGCAAAACACGTAACATTCATTCATATATCAAACCAAAAATAACTGTACATCCTCAAGTTCAAACCAAAATTCTATGCCTCAAACTACTTGTGTGTCCAGTCATACAATCCTACTTCAAAACCGAAACTCTGAAAGTACAATAGCAGTTGTCAAAATACTACCTAATATGCATTGTACAAAAGATGCACTGCCATTCTACCCCACCATTCTAATCCTGATTAGGTCCATTAATTGATGCCTTAGATTCGTCATATGACCTCACATTGTACTCTTCAGGCCCTGGGAGTATCGAGATCTGTCGGGTCCTCGTCCTCCTCTTCCTCTTCCTCATTCATTGACTGCTAATCCTAGAGATCTAGTTCCAAGTCTTTCTCCTATGGCTATTCGTCAGACTCATCCTCCGAATTCTGCTAACTAGCTTGTTTCAAACTCTCACCAACCTCTCGTGTCAATCTAACGGGCGGACTTGATCCTAGTTTCATGTGGCCTTGACCTAAAAATTGATTTTTTTAGCTCGATCGGTAAGTGTTTGAGCTAAAAATCAATTCTTTAAGCCTAAAAATTTGAAATTTTTTGCGGAATCTTAAAAAATTAATTTGAACAAAATAGACAGTTATGATCATCCATGTGGAATCTCGAAGTGATCCCACACAATAGGTGAACAAAGTTTGTTCAATCGTGGGTGAACAAAACTAGACTCGTGCCAAACCATGCAAGTGTTTTTGAAATCATATGCAATAACCTTCCATCCATCAAGGTGAACTACCATGATGTCAGCATCCTGTTGTCTTCGACTAACCACCACTCACACTAACAATCTAAGATAATCAATGATAGGTCAGCGTTACTCACATTGTGTCTGTAGTATTTTCTCTTTGCTCCCTCTTCTCTCTATCTACATAAGCATTTTGATTAGAGGGTTGTGCCTTCGTTATGCATTTAGATAGTTTTATATCATCGGACCAGTGCTGGCTAATTTTGCTAAAATATATTCTATGGCTTTTGTTATCTTTTTTACCAATCTACTTCTTTGGTGGTAATTATCTTTTTGTAAATTCTTGGGTATCTATTTTGACTCTTGGTTTCTTGTGCTGTAATCTAAAAATCCTTGTTAAGCTCATTGGCTTAAAGTTATTCCAACATAATTTGGTTGAAACTGTTGGCTTGACTTACTTTTATTATGGCATTTTTCCTTTATGAACTAAGAAGTACTTGAAGGAACTGTAATGTTTTCCAGAACAAATAGGAGAGTCAGTTCATGAGTTCGGGTTTCCCACTTGTTTTTAGAACTCAGTATCTAGGACAATGGATTGATTAGCTAATCTCATCGTCCACTAGCCATCTTGGTTGCTTGAAGATCGCAGATCTAACACTTGAATGTCGTCTCTAGTTCGTTTGTTTGATATCTAGTACTATAGAAATGTGATCTCCATAAGCTTCTCGATTTGCTTCAGGTCTTGACAGTTGTAGAGTTGGCCTCGTCGGAAAATTTTGAAGGTCGATGCTTACAGAACTCGTTCACTCTGATTGGGATGAGCATGGTGTTGAGGTGGCGATCCAAATTACTAAGGGTTGCGGGCAACGTTAAAGAAAGAGCGCATAAACTGGTTAAAATTGGGTGCTGCGTAAGGTGGAGGTGGAGGTGGAGGTGGCAAGTTGGCATGTGTGTTGTTGTGTCAAAGATTGTCTTTATTAACATAACAATATCACATATCATACAATATGATATGCGAGTACAACTAATTGTGCCTGAATAACACAAGTGACATGTAGGCTACATGCAGACATTAAC
Source organism: Arbutus unedo (assembly GCA_014822125.1). Lineage (NCBI taxonomy): Eukaryota > Viridiplantae > Streptophyta > Magnoliopsida > Ericales > Ericaceae > Arbutus > Arbutus unedo. The sequence continues at coordinate 8,829 of JABCMJ010012108.1, read as the reverse complement.
CTATCTGTGTTGTCACATATGTTATCTGACGCCCCACGCAATTATCTCTACCACTACCTTTCCTATAGCTGCTCAAAAAAAGAACAAACTCGGATAGTCACGTCGACACAGGTACTCGTGTTCTCAAGTTGTCTTGATGATCTCATAGCTTCTCCCAAAATACTTCATAACACCATGGCCTCATATCACATGGGTTGAATTAGTGTTGATCGTCTAGCTCAAAGGGGTACTAGTGTGTTAACATCGGCGGCTGGCTTGTCAATAACTTTGTCGTCTAGGTCGTCAGCGAGATAGTGCTCCATTGGGTTGAAATCGAAGTCCGACAATATCGATAAGAAAATATACGGTATGCTTATGATATATAATATAAATGCATAATAATAACTACACATGTAATACAACTCTCCAAATGTGGTCTACCCATTCTACCCTAAGTCTCAAGTAAAGGGAATCTAAAGCTCTAATACCATTCTATAACGCCCTGATTTTTCGAAAACGTTAAATAAAATATTTAACATCAAAAGACTAACTTTTTTATTAATAAAATAAGTTTGGATTACATAACTGAAATGGAAATACATAAATAGAAAAAGAACTCAACAATATCTAGGTAAACCATATATTACAGGGCACTAAACTATAGTCTAAGTGAACCAAGGTGCTATCGAATAGTCTTCCAGGTTGACGTTGTTGGCGGCTGAAATGTCGGGTTCTTTTATTCCATCAATACCTGACATGAAATGCTAGGGGCAGAGAAGTTACACCAAATGAGTGATAAAACTTAGTAATAAAAATCCTACCCATAGCCCAATTTATGCCACAGAACGAATAATGCATGAGCAGGTCATGAACAATGATAATGAATAAGCGGAAGCAATATTGACAATAAATAAGAGTATGAAGTGCGTAATGTAAGTCAAAGTCAACTTTCTAAACTCGCTCTAAATCTAGACACGTGTCTGACCAAGAATCGTAAGTGTCCAAAGTCCATTTCAAATCCCAAGTTCGGGTCCACATCGTGTTGCCCATAAGTCAAAATAATCATTTCCAAAACAAGGTCATGATGTTCCCGACAGATATGGTCCCAACCATTAAGCTGAACCTCATATCCAACACATACGTACCCAAACATCAGCTCTCATATCCCATGTTCCCAACCATTATGCTCCTGGACGCTATGCCTCCCATATATCATGCCTTGATATAAAAATCCTAACTCCATCACCAACTATGGTTTTATTTTTAAAAGACACAACACGACTAAAAAATATAAACGGCTCACAACATAACTTGGCTTAATACATGAGACGTGATCGACTCGGCTCCAAGACGTAGCCTGGTGATACCAAATATAGTTTGGCTAAATTCATATCTCAACTAAAGACATCCTAACACAATTTTTCCATAGAGTAATATCACATATCTTACGATATATCTTAGTGTTTTTCTCAAAATCTCATTTATCATAAAAAACACGTGAGTGACTATATTCAAAGTGACGTGTACTTAGACCTTCGTTACTAGGTTGACACATGTTCGAGCAAAAACTAGGAGGATTAAAAATTTCATAAGAACAAGATGCTCGAAAAACAACAAGGATGATCATGATAGCATGAGAATAACTTGTTTCATGATACCAAATGAAATATAGAAGTTATGTACGCATAGGCACGATTTCTAACATGATTATGAAAGACAACATAATATAGGTAATAAAGCATAAGTCATCAAGCATTAAGCATAAGTCATCAAGCATAAGTTATCTAGTTGGATCAATAATGGTCATCCAGATAGATCAATAATGGTCATCCGGATGGATTACCCTAATGGTTGAGTATAATATCAAGATTGAAAAGTCTAAATTTATGTTTTGGTATTGACAATATGGTTAGAAGGAACATCTCTAGGTTTAGAAGTTCATTTGGTCTCATGTTCGCATTAAGCTGAAAAATCTAATTGCTGAAAAAATGGCCAAGTATGAAAAAAGTAAATTTTTGATGTTCAGAATTAAGGAATAAAAAGTGGCGGTAATGGTTCATTGAATTTTTCTAATAACAATGGTATACTTATTTGTTTCAAATCGATAAGGTTAGAGTAAGTTACGTTCCGTTCTTTTGGTAGAAAAAGCGTAATTTTTCCCTTTTGTACTAAAATGGAGGGGACAAGATTTTAAAATAATTGAAATTTAAAAATTCTGTTAATGTCATTATTTCTAAATGTGGGGTATTTCCTTATTAAATAAATTAAAGTTAGCCTTTACTTAACTTTAGCTAATAAAAATAAGATGTCAGTTGATGAATTGTGACCAGTCAGGACCAGGGTGACTAGTTAGGTTCAGTTTGCAAAGTAATCTGGACAATTCAATAATGGCCAACCGGTTGGGTTAGAGAAAATACAGTATTTTCATATACAACATAGAAGTTCATCCGAATGATTCAAAACATGATTAACCTGTTGGACTATCATCTTCTACGAAAAATTATAGAATTGAATTTGGTTTTCATGGCTTCGTGAAGCTTAAATCTATGGTCTATGACACAAATTGAAGTAAGGGAAGGGTTCGATTACCTTGAATGAGGGCAAAGGAAGCTTAAATTGGATTGAAAATGGCTTCAATTGGACGAATTGGCTTCAAATGGGTTCCTTCTCTTCTTTCTCTCCCTCTCTCTCTAAAGTAAACTGATTATCCTCACTCTCCACTCACTAACCAAATACGAAAATTGAGATGGTGATGACAAATAAGAATGAAAATGGCCATATTTATAGGGGGAGATGGAGTGTGAATATTGTCATCATCCTCTTGGATTGCAAAAACTAAGAGGTGGAGGTTTTGATGCTAAACCACGGATAATAGGAGGTTCGAAGGAGGAAGAAGAAGGATTTGAAGCTAAAACCATAGTCTAAGGAGGTTTAAGAGGAGTGGTGAGCAAGGGAATGAAGGCCATTGGGGAAGAAAAAGTTCTAATCAAATTTTCTCCATGTGCAATCTAATGAATTTTTTTTTGAAGTATACTTGATGAAGAAGATAAGAAAACTGATCCTGTGTGGAAGTGTCCACAATGAATAAAATGTGCTCATGGGTTTGAATCAAACCAAATAGACTTGGATCTTGGGTTTTTGGTTAAAGCCCAAATGATTTTAATAAGATAGATCAAAGGTTTGGGCCAACAAAGAAAAATAGTTTGAATCAAGGCTAGGTGGATATGGGTTAGGTCCAAAATCAAATATATCATACCAAGGCTCACACAATCTCTTGCAATGATACAAATTATGAACTATAATGATAAAATAGAAAATAATAATTTTTGAAAATCAAATTAAATAATAAAATTTTCTTTTATTGAATTAAAATAGTCGGGTCGTTACACAATTTTTCTCCAAAAATCTAAAGACGATACTTTTACAATGGTGATTCTCTAAAAGTAAAAAATAAAGATTTTTTCCTCATGCTAATTGAGGATGGCCAGGCATGTCTATTAACTCGACAAATAAGGTTCCCATTGAAGTTTAAATTCAACCTCTAGAGTTTAACTGTCTACCATTTGTTGGTTCATAGTTGGTGTCGATTCATTAAGGCCCCGTTCAGTTGCTAGAAAAAGATAGAAAATGACAAAAAAGTTAATTTTCCTGTAACTTTTTTGGTGATCAGTTACCAAGAAAGTTATGGGACCCACATCTAAAATTTTTTCACTGAGATTTACTTTTTCCTAAATCATGTCTGGCTAAATTCACAAGATTATGCATCGCGGAAAAATATTTTGAACCAATATATTTAATATAACTTTTAATTGTATATATATTAGCAATGTAGAAGTATGTTTTATGTATTATATGCATATTGTGTGGGGTTTTTCATATATTATAGTACAACTGGAGTTGTTATCTGAATTAAATATTCATTGAATATATAATTGATATAGGTTTAAAATACTCAATGTTATGGGGTGTAATACTGTAAAATTACATATGTTGATGTACTACAACAGTTAATATTGCCTAAGACTTATAAATTTGTTCCTTCTTAGGTAAGTAAAAAGTGGTAAACAAGAGGAGGAAAATTTTAATTTGAATTTTTTATTCAAATATAGATCTGCTTGTTTGAATTTTTTTATTCAAACACATGCTATTTTTCTCGTTTGATTTTTTATTCAAATATATAATTAATTTTTTTTATTAATGGAATAAAAGTATATATTTATCTTTAAAAACATTATGTAGTTATTATTTTCTCAAAATTAATTTTATTCACAACACAATGTTGTTGAATTGAGAAAAAAAAATTTTATTTTATTTCCTGGCAAATGAACAACTGAATTTTTATTTTTCTGCAAATATCTTTTGTCAAATGAACGCACACAAGAAAATAATTTTTTTTTTTTTTACTTCACTTCACCTCACTTTACTTTTGCTGAGAATAATTTTCTCGTACAATATTTTCGACAACTAAACAGAGCCTAATTGTTATCCACAGTAATCATTTCTTTTCTTTTCTTTTCATTTCTTTTCCCGTTTACTATTGGAAAACGATCAACCCAACCAATTATCATACCAAGTGGACACATCACGCCAACAGTTCGCAAACCGTTTGGTTTTAAAAGGGACAGTAGGTGAGTTTTGGAAAGCACCCTTTGATTATTTTCATTTTAAATAAGAGAGTAACAAACAAGAGTGTTTGTTTTTAAAATAAAAACAGCACAAATTCAATTTAACTAAACAGGTTTAGGATTGATAATCTTATTGACAGTTACAGTTTTTTACTTTTACATCAGTTCAAAATTTTAGTTTGAAATTTTTGGTAAGCAACTGTTTTTGAACAGTTGCATATTGTTTTTTAAAACATATCTGCATTGGTACCCCTTCATATAACTAGTTATCTTTGCCAAAAAACACATGTTCTCTTATTACAGGATTAATTCATACCATTTTGGCACAAGATAAATCTTTCGATTTTCTGTTTCCCTCTTTCGGTTGAATTTTTGTCTTCTTGTAACTATGCCTTCGGAACATAGTTTTGGGAGACTCTTCATTTCAACCAAGTTTCGATGACATTCTTTGGTTTCGCGAATGGAAGTTAGTTTTCACTAGGCGAGGACTATTGGACAAGAATCAACCAGCTTGCATTGATATTTACTCTGATGAAGAAGACAACTTTGTGGCAGAGGAATCGGTTGAAAATGTTGCGGCTGATTGGTTTGAAGTAGTAGCACAAGGAGGGTCCTATAAAAGTAATAAGGACTCAATTGCTAAGAATAATATAAATTTTTTGGATTATATGAAAGCTTTAGATGAATCCATTTCGACAACAGGGCCGGCCTCGAATATTTTAGGGCCATAGGCGAGTGTGTAATAATGGGCCTCCTCTATGTTTTTGTACACAAACCTATAGTGGATATAATTAAGTCATTTTTCTCCAAAACATGTTAAGTAAAGTTGAGTTTATTATATCTTGATTTATTTTGTCATTTATTTTATTTTTTTTGCCATTGTTAGTGTTTTTCTTTTAGTTTTCAATCAAAATATTTTTCGATTAACTTTGAATATGCTCAACCAATTTGATCAAGTAATTAGTAATAACTTGAAAATCAAATATAAAAAACTACCAAAAGTTTTTTGGATTATCTTTTGTCTCTAGGCAATTTTTTTGTCATTTATTGGTTTTGTGTTTTATTTTTAGGGATTGGTTCGTTTCTATGAAAACAATTTGAAAAAAAAATTATCACGAAAAGTTAAAAAAAAACTTCTCTTAAATGGAAAATAATCTAAAATAGACATTTTCAGGTTATTTTTGTCTTTTTTTAAATTTTAAAAAGTTAGTTTATATTGTTTACTTTTCTAATCTTTTTTATCGAGACAAACCAATAATCTATAAAAATTTGACGTAAAACAAATAAAGACAATTTTTTAAATAAAGACAACAATTATCCAATAAAAACGTTAACCAAAGTAAGTCAAGTTTAAACAAAAATATAAACACATAAACTCGAAATGAGAGAAAAAAATTAAGGAGTTACGTTGTATATATATGTTGATATTGTTTGCAAAGCAATACAGTAACTGAAAAAAAGCAAACCTACCTACCTACCTATATTTATAGTTATTGTTTCCAAAAGAAGTACCATAATTGGAAAACGCTGGCCACAAGTTTCGAACTCTGCCAAGGTGAAAAACAATAACAATTTCTCACCACTTAGCCAGCAGTGCTAAATTGCAATCGTTTAGGGCCCTAATTATTTATTATCCTTTTCTATATGGGCTCCTATTTTGGACCCAAAAACTAGGGGCCCTAGGCGGTGGCCTGGTGGGCCTATGCCTAGGGCCGGCCCTGTGCGACAATGACTAGTTCGCCAGTCTATGCCTTTCGTGGATCTTCTACTTCGCAAAGTTTTGATGGAGTGGTAGAATATGCTTTGAGTCCACTGCATCAAATGCAGACGTTGAAAATGGCAATGAAGAAGCGTAATGATTTTCCTATCCGCAAATGGTCGATTATTAAGTGCACATCATGTACAAGTGTTTTGTATCCTGCATCGCTTAAGAAGATGAAATTTGTAATAGATTAGGATGTTAAAGTATGTACGTGTTTTGTGTATCCACATGCTAGATTATTTATATACTTTTTGGTGGCATAAATGTTGGATACTGTTTTGTGCTTATAACAAAGATTAGTTATTGAAAATTTTCATTTCATTATTTGTTATGTATTTTGCTTAGAGTACACATAAATGAGGTAAATAGTCTAGTGGCATTATTATCACTAGTAATGACGTGCCATGAATTAACTTAATTTCTAATTGAGTTGCTATATTTTTATTTTGCTTATGCTCTATTTTATGTGTTTTTAGTCTAGGCACCGGTTCAAATATCTTTGAATATTTGTGGATATATTAATATACCAGTAGTTTTGTTACACCTGTTCATTATCATTTCCTGGCATTATTTGGAATCAAATGGCATGTTTAGTACCATTGTCTCTGTGCATTAAATGGCATGTTTAATGGTTCGAAGTTATTTTTTGAAGATCACAGTTTTTGTTTTTCGAACTTTGAAGTTTTAATTTTTAAAGTTCGAATTCAAATTCGAAGTTAGCATAGAATTCAAAGTTCGAAATTGAACAGTTTCTATAAGGACCTAAAAATTTTTGCCTTTTAATTAATTATTCTCGGAATATGTGTTTGATTTATTTTATGTAATTCAAAATTTTTAGTGACGGGGCTTGGACCTGGGACTTTTATTTCATACGCACACGTACACGAAAGTATTGAGCTTTGTTTGGGGACCCACTTTGGGGGCATAAAATCAGATTTTTAGACGGGGAAGAGGTCACACCCTTCTTTTTGCTCACTCCTCTTTCTCTCTCTACCATTTGCTCTCACTTCTCTCTACCATATCTTTATAGTTCTTGCTCCTTTATCAATTTCCTTCGAGATAGTGTGGGATGTCACCGTGGTTGACAAATATCCAGAGGTGGATCGTGGCTTTGAAGCTCGGGAAAGGGGGGATTGAAGTGCTTGAAGCCATTGGAAGTTAAGGCTCAACCAAGCTTCATCAAATCCATCTCCAAGACCTCGAGGTAGGGGGATTTCACTTTTATTATGCATATGTGATATGTATTGGTGCATTGTTTATGTTTTTTGTCATAGATTTGGGGTTTTAAAATCTGTTGTGCAAATCTGTGTTTTTTGGAAATTTACTGAAATTGCCTAGACCGCTCGAGTGGCCTCCCACTCGCTCAAGCGACCTGTACAACTTTTGACACCGCTCAAGCAGCCTGTTAGGCGGTGTTTTGAAACTTTCTAAAAGTTTTAGAATTTTAGACCGCTCGAGCAGCCTATAGCTCGCTCGAGCTACCTTGCCAGATTTCTAAAATTTTGTTAAGTCTTGTTCGGACTTTGAGATGACATGTTAAATCTTGTTCGGACTTTGGGATGATGTGTTTATGGTTTTGGGCCATTTTTTAGCGTATTATATTACGTTTATGAGAGCGGGATTGTCGAGTATGATTAGAGAGTGCAATATGGTATTTTGAGAGATAATTCATGTTTAGGATAATGTATATCGTGGATCGCAGAACGTTATGAAATTGTGGATGTTCTAATGAAATCCTACTACATCTTAAGAATTTGATGGATAATGGGAGAATCGAAAATGGGCAATACTTCTAACCTATGAAGTGAAGGCATTGTTTTGAGCTAGTCAACAAGAACTCTATGATATTTGACAAGATTCACAAGATAACGTGGTAACCCGATATGAGTAGTGATTTAACCTATAACTTGAAAGTTATTTTGGAACAATGAATGAGAACTTATGACATTTTGTGGAAGTAAAGAACTTTGGACTAAGTTATATAATAAGCCCTAATACCGGGAGTACCCAGCATTGACGTCATTGTCAATCTATGTCTCTCGCATGAGAACCATATACCTGCTCTTAGATCGAGACCTTCTTTGTGAGAAATCGTTATGTGATCATGTCTCGGGTTTATCTTTTTGTCATTGATCCAGGAGGTGTTTCATTCGATTTTAGTGTTGTGAGGAGTCTCCTTGTCCTTTAGGAAGGAGTTAGGCCTTATCCTATTGTGAGGCATTATGTGGTGTGTGGTTGAGGTAGAGTGTGAGTGGATGATGCCATTTGTGTGAGTTGTCTTGTCTGTCTTGGTTGATGTGTTTGTTGGTATGTGGTGAGTTCCTATAGAACAACTTTGACCTTGAGACAAATTACAAAGATTTGGCCTGGGTATGATGCGAGTTTGTTGGTTATTGCACGTTAGTGTATGGTGATTACTTTAAGCTCCCAATAATTGCGCTCATGATATTTGGTTGGGGTTTC
>JABCMJ010012100.1:2032-18556 GCA_014822125.1 Arbutus unedo | reverse complement strand
AGAAGAAACTAACTGTTGCTTTTCACCTGGCAAATCAAAAGTCAGAAAAAGTTGAAGCAAAGTTCTAATTTAGTACAGCTCCTCACGGCAATGTGATTATCATGCATCGATTTCAAAATATAAAAGATCATCGGGATGAATTGTAAATGAAATGATATATTATGACTGGATATTATTTTTTAGTTATATATTATGAACAAATATCACTTTTATTTATTACTCTCTCCGTCCTAATTTATTTGTCCATTTTAGAAATTCTAACTTATTAACATAATTATTACTCTTCAAAATTTTAACTTTTAAAAAATACCTTTAACTTTTTAAACATTAAATGAGAGTACATGTTTTTGAAAGTGTGATTTGTAAATAAAGGAGGGGCATTAAAGTAACTTTCACAAATATTTTGAGACACGTAAAAATTAAAAAGTGGACAAACAAACAGGGAGTATTTGATTGTATTTATTTTTACTCGTTTACCGTATAATGAAAAAAATTATATGTAATATAATACTTGACTCCACTGGTCCTAAATTCTAAATTCACCCCTGATATTGTTCATATTTTTTTTGCAAGTTTAATAAAAATCAAATTTTATTTTCCGAGACTGATTTTCTAACACCTATAACATTTCGCCCAAGATTAATTATCTCTCAAAATATATCGGACAAAAAATACAAGAATTTGTAAGATTCTAATTTCACACTAACTTTTTTGCACAATTAAATTGCTAGTTTTACTTTCTGATAAATTTCTTTGATCAAGCGGACAAATAAGGAAAATTACGTTTTCTTTTCCTTCTCTTCACTTTAATAAAAAAAATTCAAGAATAATTTTATTTCATCAATTGTTTTTAACAAATGAACCAAGTCCTAAAATAATTAGGTTGATTATTAATAATAAAAAAAAACAAATAACTTTCTCCTTATCGTGAGTTTATAAGTTTGACCTGTGTTTGACTTCTTTATTAAATCAGCTAACTTGTGAGTCTAAATCTATTTGTATTCCAGTTGTTTTAACAAGTTTTCACACACACATCATTTAAAAATACATCGTTTTATATTGAAAAATTTTCAAATATATTTTGAGCAATATTAGTAAAAAATAAATATAATTTTTTTAATACTAAACGACATAATTTTAAGTAATGTGTGTCTAGCATTTTTGTTATTATAAAGGCTTAAGTTCTAATTGGTTGGTTAATGATCCAAGCCGGTTGAGTTAAATTATTAATAAAAAGCAAAATTTTGAAAAGACAAACTCATTCCAATAGAATGCGTTGATGGGTTAAAATTCAGTGCTATTTTTATCAATTTCTTTTAAAGTCAAAGTCAAACTTTATATTAATGCGTTTCACACTCATTTTAAATAATTTAATCTAAACAAATTTAACTAAATTAATAATTTAATAATAACACAATCTAATTTAATAACAGCAAGAGCAAGATACGAAGAGAATGAGTCCTAGTTGTCCCCACTTGTGAGTTCAAATTCTCTGAAACTGCCTTTGACCCAAAAACCTGCAAAAAGAAAAACACGTTTCTTCCCTGATTCTTCTCCTTTCGTTCACGGAACCGGAACCGGAACCCGACGGGAAAGAGAAAACAACATGGTACATCTCCTTCTTTTGAGAACCATATATAGATATGTCTGTGTATATATATTGAGTAATTCAAAACCCGTATGTACATATGCACATAACCTGTTTGATTTAGTCTCAGCTGATCAAATGGAGGTTTTTGGTGCATGCCCAGATGTCCCTTTGCGAGATTTGCCGTCGTCTTCTAATTTCTCATATGGGGTTACATCTGATCATCAAAGGAGGATGATGGAGTTTATTAGCTCTGTAGTTTCTGCTCTACTTCGCAACCTTTTCTATGCAATTCTTGCCACCTTATTTGGAGTTGGTAGGCACTTTTCTTTCCATTTTTTTTTATAATTCAGAGTAATCCAGCAAACTTTCGAGCTTGAGTCTCAGACCTTAATCACTAGGCCAATCTTTTACATGGGAGTTTTCGAACCTGTGACATTAGGAATGAGTAAATACCTAAGTCACATGGTTAAGCCAACCCTTTGGGGTTCTTTCTTTCCTTCATTTTGGTGTGATAATCAGAGGACGACTACGTGAACACTAATTAGTTGTCGTACACAGCCAAAAAAAATGATATTTTCTCGATGCAAGAGGGAAAAATGGCTTGAGAGTTGAAAGATAATAAACTCAGTGATTCCACAGCTTCTTATTGCACCCTTTAGCGTTCTGAAGCTATCAATTTAAATGATTGGGATATGGGTATAATAGCGACAACCAAAAAGAGTGGTGGAGTTGAGTAGAAGTGGGACTTTAATGGTCGTAAGCAATGGTTGTGGAGGGGAGAGAGAGCAGAGAAAGAAACGATAGAATCGAGAGAGGTGTTTGGTTGACATAAAACTAAACATGCCAGTTTTGTAGCAAATAAAACTAGGAAAGAACATGGCAGAAATTTAATTGGAAAACTAAGGGAGTTATAAATGATTCAGCTGCTTCACAATTATGTGGTTTGTCCTAAATTTTGATGCGCATATTAACTACCTCCTTTAATCTATGTTCTTTGGTTTCTTACGGTATAGCCTAATGTTTGATGAAGACAGGGGACATGTCCCTGGCTTTGCCTCATTGATATTGCGAAGGATAAATCCTTGAGAGTCTGAATTAGTCATATAGAGGTAGAGCTAGTTTCAGATGTATGGCACCTCCATTGGGAGAAATGGACACAGTTTTATAAATTTTCCTTTCGGGTGTTTTTTGTGTAGTTGGGATGACAATAGGAGCAACGACAGCATTGACGGGGGCACTATTGGGCTTAAAAAGCAAGAGGGGTTTCTTGTATGGGGCTGCTGCCGGTGCTATCGCAGGACCTTATTTCTCCCTTGAGATCTTTAAAGCTTCAGTTGGTTTATGGCATTGTTTTGCCAATGGACCTGTGTCCTTCCTTCACTTTGTGAGTCTCTCAATATCTACTTATTTTCAACAACGCTAGCTTTCGTAGAACTTTCTTCTTTCTGCAATCCTCTAATTTTTCAAGGACATAAATTTAATGCACTCAAATTCGACATAAATATCTATGTACCTGTAGTCGTACACATTTCTAGGGTGAAAACTTAAAAAGTTTTACACTTTCACATTCCAAAGTGGACGTGCATTTTGGGATACATTCGAAATTTGACGACTTAATCGTTTAGTTGTTTGTGTAGAATTAGTTGTGTGAGTGTACTTGAGTCCATAAACTCTTACAGAGATAGGTAGATTTGATTCTCAAAATTATGAATGGACTCCTAATTCCTTTTGTCACTCGGCTTGCGCCTATGTTAGCTTCTGCCTTCTGGGATCAGGTATACCAGGATTTTGTGTCCAGTGAAAGAGGTAAACATATAAAACACAGTGTCAATCAACCTGACATTATCCACCAAGAATATGAGGAAGGTGACTTCCCCTAAAAATATGCTCAACCCCCCCTTGATGAAGCCTAAACCCGTCCCGTGTGACTCTGTGATGTAGAATCAGACATAGTGAATTAGGAATACCTTGGAAAGCCTCTTAGAAAGATCAATGGTCAAGTAAAAGTTGAGCCAGGTAAAAGACGGGTACAACCCTTTCAATCGACTGCTTTAACTTTCCAAAGTGGACGTGCATTTTGGAATACAATCGAAATCTGACGACTTAAATGTTTTGTTGTTTATGTTGAATTAGTTCATCGGTGTGAGTGTACTTGAATCCATGAACTTTTACAGAGATAGGTAGATTTGATCAAATTTATGAATGGACTTCTAATTTTGTCGCTTGATGATATATTTACAGATTGAAGCTGTTTCAACAGTTGTGAATCCAACACTGCTTTACTTGGAAGAACTGTTTGGTCCAGTCGGGAATCAGGTAACTCCATTACCCAAACTCAATAAAATGTGACAGGCTTTTGAAAAGTTGAGAAAGCTAAAGGTAGATTTGGTATGAAACATGCTTAAAATGTAGGATGGGGATGATCAGGTGGGAACTGTTGAAATAATCAATGAAGGCCCGAGATCAATCGACCCCAGAAGAGCCAATGTATCGTCCAGAAGTTCAGTTCACTGGCTGCCAAAGACTAGAATCACACACAAGGATACATATGATGCTGAAGGCAATAGAACCTCATGCCCAATTTGCCTTGAGGTATGAATTCCTCGAATCTGGTAGTCAATCTAATTTGTGAGTCCAAATACCTTGTTTCAAAAGACTAACAGATAAGGCGCAACACATTTCTCACCGCCTAAGTCAACCACCGCTCTCTCATTAGTTTGACTTGGTTGGGTCACAGTTTCCGCCTGCCTTTCATGGATCTATCCTTTCTAGAGGTGTCGCAGAAGAAGTCCCAGGAAAATTGAGATTAGAGCCTAAGGCTTTTAATACCACAGTATACCCACGGTTGAATAATACATTTTTCCTATCTATCCTGTACCATATCTGGTATCTAAAAGCCACTCCCATGCTTGGAAACTGACAGTAATTTAGGCGGTGAAAATCTGTTTTTTTGTAGCATTATTGGTTCAAAAAAATACTGTTTCCTATCTCAGTCCTTTTTCAGCCACTAAATGGAACAAAAGCCATGTAAATTTTTGGACAATCTCGTGCATTCCTCCTCCCTTCAGTCCAGTTTGAACGCGTCCCAGCACCGAACACCTTCCTACTGTAAAGTGAGGCTTTTGAGGTGTCTGGGATCCCTGTGCATGCTCCAGAGGCAAGAGGGGCAATCAATAGGTCTGGGTTGTTTCCAAACCTATGTGGATGCATTGGTTGGCCCTTTATCCCCAATCCATTAACCATAATAGCCAGCTGAGGGGAGCGATGGACACTGCTGAAATCAATAAGCCAAATTAACTACTAACATGCAAATCCTCTAATCACGTTAAAGCTAACAACTTCTCTTTTTTCTTCATTTTGTTGTAGGATTTTCAGCTCGGCGAAGTAGCTACAATCTTGCCACTTTGTCACCACATATTTCATCGATCTTGCATCGCGAAGTGGCGTGCTAGGTGCAGTTCTTGCCCATTATGCAGACGGAACCAATGACCCTTTGGTGTTGCTCATACCCGAGAAGCATAGGCTCTGTAGGGAAAGAGAAGCTGTTTTTGTTTCTTCATAAAACCAGCGCCGCCCATTTCAACACATTCTTTTTTAGGCAAAAATGTAAAAAATTCATTCGTTCATTCAAAAAACATTCTATGTATGTGCCTTCAAATGCAGTAGTAGCACATTGACTCTAGTATACCATCATGTGAATCTTGTGATCAAATGGATTGATTCTTTTGAGTTTAATACGATCATGTGATCAACGAGTTTGGCTGATGTAGTGGCTGTTTAAGCCTGGTTTTGAACAGTTTGTTGTTTCATTTTCATTACGACCTTTTTCTTCTTCGCTTTCTGTTATCTGCCTCTCCCTTTTGTTATGCTGGAAGAATCGGTGTCCCAAATCTTGAAATGTCTGAAGTTTTAGTCCCTTAGATGATGAATGTTTATCTGAACATGATTATGACATCAAGCAATATTCTTTTATTGCATTGCTCTGTTCGTTCTTGAATTTGTATACGGGGGCGACTATCGTAAGTTACCTTCACCTCTACTCGAATGTGTCTCAGTGTATCTAGAGTATGTTGCATTCAATAAATGCGTTATACTGTTCTTGCAATTGATACGTGTTGACAACTTGGTTGGGTATATATACCTTCAAAATTTCATCGAAGGACATTTGAACCGATAATTTGTTCAGTAGAAGAATGGAGAGGGCAAAAAGTTTACAAGAGAGTAACCGAGAGACAAGTAAAGATAAAGGTAAAGGTAAAGGTAAAGGTAAAGGTAAAAGTGAACGTAGAAATGCAATAATAAAATACCATAAAAGACTAGCCACTCATAATGAGCTTGACGTCAATGGTGGTAACCATGGCTGTGAGCCAGATCCATTCGTGTCGACCCTTGCCCACCTTAGATTATTACAGAGTTTGCATTATTCGTCACATGAGCGGTTACCGTGGGGTGAGAACTAGCATTAACAAAGTGATAGTTAGGTAAAAGATGGTCTGATCCCGATGAGGAGTGTCAATTTGTGTGAGGACCATTAGTGGATTCCACGCTTTAGACTACAACTTGTTTTTTTATGGCAAAAAGGGATAAACGTGTTTTTGTTGAGTCCAAAGTTTAATACGATCCGTGTTCACTTCATTTTGGACTGGAACAACATTTCTTTTTAGGGGGATGTTGATGCCTTGCTCGAATGCCCAACCTGTTTGTCCACTGTGACAAGTTCGGAGCAAAGTGTCATGAGTATTTGGCAAAGGTCTCAAGCACGGTCTATGCATAAGATTTGTAACACAAGAGAAAATTGTCTGCATAATGACGTTCGCCGGAGGCTTCACATCGAGTTTTAGGCAATGAATCAATGCGTGATGCTTCATTCCTTTATCGCGAATGCAATGAGAAATGCTAAGAGAAATAGATCTGACCACCCTATTTTTAATTAGAATCATTAGAAATGACCCTGCACTGGGGATCCGACCAAAAAGTGTTTGATTTTTGCAAATAGCAGTTGTACTTCGAATGTAATTATTTTTTTGCCATCGGTTTGTACTACTCTTACAATATTCTTAATTTACATGTCGATTAGCTATCAAGAAGACGATCCCAACAATGTTTTTTTTTTATTAGGGCACAAAATAAGCCTAACCTTCCAAACACTTCTTCAAAAGAGGCCTGACCCAACTTTACGGACATTCCAGCCCAATTTGGGCCCAACTGTAAACCAACTACCTCAACCGGGTATGAGAGTTTAGGGCAGTTTCGAAACCCGGTGCTATAAATGCTCCACGCTACACGATGAAGCGGTTAGGGCGTAAACGAAGAAACGAAGCCGAAAACGAGGGCTTACCTTCGTGGAGCATCAGAAGATTTTATCCAAATTCGAAGAAGGTACTTGAATACTGTAAATCAAATCCTGACAAAACCCTTGTTTAGCCTTAGTTTTTCTCAAGTTTTTCATGTAATCTGACTGTAGTTGCGCTAGTTTTTTCTCGTTTTTTGTTGCTTTTGTTTACCTGTTATGGTTGATATTGTACAGGTTTCGTGGTGTGGAACTGGTGCCCTAGTTTTTCTCGTTTTTGTTAGTTTTGTTTTGCTGTTATGGTTTATGTTATACGGGTTTTGTGGCCCATGGCGTTTGTTGTGTGGAATTGGAGCCCTAGTTTTTCTCGTTTTTGTTTTTCTGTTATGGTTGATAT
Source organism: Arbutus unedo (assembly GCA_014822125.1). Classification (NCBI taxonomy): domain Eukaryota; kingdom Viridiplantae; phylum Streptophyta; class Magnoliopsida; order Ericales; family Ericaceae; genus Arbutus; species Arbutus unedo. The sequence goes on along the minus strand of JABCMJ010012100.1, from coordinate 11,278 downwards.
TGTACAGTTTTTGTGAGATATGGCGTTTTCGTTGTGTGGAATTGGTGTTCTTCATAGTTTGTTGTTTTTTTCGGTTACTTATACTTGTAGGTCTAGAAGAAGATGGATCGGTACCAGAGGGTCGAGAAACCAAGAGCGGAGACACCGATTGATGAGAATGAGATTCGGATTACGAGTCAGGGGAGGATGCGAAATTATATCACATATGCGATGACTCTGCTTCAGGTTTTTCTTCCAATTCCTCCTGTTGGATGCCTGATTGGGTTTTGCTTTCGTGTATAATTTTCCTTCTTTGGAAAAAAAATCATGTTTTGATATTTTCTGCTTCTCTTGTTGCTTGATTCTGTACTTTCTAGGAAAAAGGCTCGCCAGAGATTGTGTTCAAAGCAATGGGCAGAGCTATCAATAAAACTGTAACAATCGTGGAGTTAATCAAGGTTTCTTTCGTTATACTTTTCATTTTTTTTTTGGTTTGCCTTCAGAGTAATAGTGCATTTCATCTTTTTGTTCGCCTTCCTAGTAACTAGAGACCGGTGATTCATCAATCGATTCGATAGTGGGAGCATAGAGTAAATAGTTGAAGAAGGTTTTTTTGCCCTTATTGTAATTGGGTGGTTCAAGGTTGTTCAAAAGTAATTAGTAATATATTTTTGGGGCAATTTAGGAATAAAAAAAGTTGATACAATGACCAACTTGGGAGGCACCACACTTGTGCTCTTCCTTTCTATATTAGAATAGATAATACTTTTCATCTGTCTTTCTAGTAACTAGACACAGGGCACACGCTCTGCGTGTGCGCGCGCACTGAATTCAAGCTTGAGAATTATTTGTTCATTTATCATCTCTTTATTTTGAGAGAACTGTGGAACATGGCGGTTAGAGGTAGTGTGTTTTTACATTTGAACCCCACAATTATTTTTTGTCCAGTAAAGCAGAAACTTTTTTCTTTTGAGGATAATAAAGGAAATCACTTTGTGACATTGCTTCACTTTTAAGTTCTCACCAAAATGACTAGCCCCTTTTTATATTAGAATAGATAATGCTTTTCATCTTTTTGTTTGCCTTTCTAGTAATGGCTTTTTTGTGTACTATTTGTGTCTTAATTAATATGTCCTCTCAATGCTACTTGTGAATCAGAGGAGGATTGTTGGTCTTCATCAAATTACGTCGATTTCCTCCACTGATATAACTGATACATGGGAGCCCCTGGAAGAAGGCCTACTTCCGTAAGAATGCTTAGAACCTTATGTTTAATAAGCCAGTGTTGCGTTCTGGTTGCTTATGGAATGGAAAAAATGTGTGTTCTGGGCTTTGGAATAGGCATTGGGTAGAATTGCCTACTTGTGACAAAAAGTTCTTTGTTTGTTGTTGTATCTTAGTATGGCACTTACATGGATGTTTGTTTTGTCTGCAGTCTGGAAACCACAAGGCATGTCTCGATGATTGCAATAACCCTTTCAAAGGAGGAGCTGAATACATCCTCCGTTGGGTGAGTTAGTCTGTGTCGGTTTCTGTTCCACTTGGTATATTTGTGGTGCTTTTTCCATCTCAAGGTCGGTCATGTTTTGGGTTCTTTTCCATTATTTACTTGTTCACTGATAGTCCAAGTCATTGACATGTCCTTTCTATATGCCTGAGTGTTAATCGTCATCAATCTTAAGTCCATTATTGTACCTCTTGGTAGTGTTTCACGTCAGATACAAGACAGATCATGACGTATCAGATTGTTGTAAAATAAGCTTTCCACGGAAGTCCTTGTGTATGCTGCAATGCTGACTTCCATATTGTCCTTGTCCATTAATGTTGGAATGGGGATGTGATAGGAATATTCTGAAAACTGTGGGCGATGACAAGTTACACCATAGTAGATGTATACACCAGTTTGGCTTCCCAGAAAAATGTGCATGCATGTGTTGTTTTTCCTTATTTTGGTATTTGATGGCCAAAAGATTCCCCGGTGAATTATGTTTGTTAATGAGTAAATGACTCATCAACCTCGTGCATTGTTGCAGGTACCAGCCTCCAATACCAGCTGACCAGGTCAAGGCGTTTGCTGAATTTGATTACGAAGGAGGTAATGCTACATTATTATCTGTGCACATTTTTATGGCTCTCTAGATATTAATCATATGGACACTTATACTGGCATCTTTTGTTGTCCAGAAGGATCGCCTACTGGTCGTGGAAGAGGCCGTGGAGGTAGAGGGAGGGGAAGGTCTAGAGGAACTTATGGTATGATTTTATAGGGTTCCTTTTGCTTTACAAGCCCTCTGGTTTGTTGTTGGCTGGTACTGTCCTAGATTTAGTACACTTATCTTGTTCTCATTGAAGTAAGTTGGTTTTGAAATATGGTGCTATGGGAGCTTTTGGTTCTTAATTTCGAGATGAATGGTAGTCCTTCAGTCCCATTTTTTTTGTCCCTCTTAGGAGTTCCAACTTGTCAAGGGGAAATGCAATTAAAACGTTGAAATTCAAATTTAAACAGTTTTTCAGCACTGGATTAGTGTACTAGTTCAGGATAGTTTTGGAAACTTGGCGAACAATTTTTTATTTCCTGTTTTTCCTGAGTAGACAATCTTTCTTGCACCCCCAATTGAAAATATGGACATACAAAATGGGACAAAGGGAGTATGTGATATTTTCTGACATGGAAGTCACAACTTGTTTCAGGGAATGGATATGCAACTGCAGAGTATGATGATGGAGGCTGGGAAAGGAATCGTGGTTATGCCAGGGGAAGGGGCCGCGGAAGAGGTCGTAACTTCCGTGGGCGTGGAAGAGGAGGGTACAATGGTCCAGGAGGGTACAATGGTCCTCTTGTTGATACTCAATATGATGATGGAGGATACAACCAAGAAGCTCCTGCTCAAGGCCGTGGTATTGCTTCATATTATTTTGTTCTAATTTTCAGCATAATTAACTCACCACTTTGCTGCATACGTTCTGTGTTTTTTGGCTAGAGCTCACCCGTCAGAAAAAGCAATGTCACATGCCCTTATGTGGCGGTGGTATGTCGTGGCTTGTTCTGCCTCTAGAAAATACTAACCCAATTTATTGGCCATTTGTTGGTTACTTGGGTTGTGTTTGACTAGGACGTGGTTCAGTGTTGGATTAGTAAAATTGCAAGCCGATCAAGATGAGATTGCTTATGGTTTTTGTTCCTGCTATTGACCCAACCCCATAGGCCGACCGTATTTTGTGGTTGTTGGGTATGCATGCCCTATTTGTTTCATGAGTCCGGATTCTCTGTCCCACTTCTCTTGCCCAATTCTCTGTCCCACCCTTCTACAATTGCCACCTCACTGTAATGCTAAATTCATCCTAACCTATGTTAAGTAACGGAATACACATTTTCCTTTAGTAATATAATTGCCATTATGGTAAAAAAAATAGGCTTAAAAATAGGCTTTAATTTGGAGTTTATGTTTTCGCATTTGCAATCGAGATGTTTAATGACTTGCTTCTGAGATGTTTTATCTTGATTTTCTTTCCTTTTTTTGTCCCGTTGTCTCTGTTTGGAGCATTTTTTTTTCTTTTTGTTGTATCCATGGCTGTTTTAGACTTGAGTATTGCTTTTTGTTTCATACATCAGTTTCTGCCGGTACAACTTTGATTTAGACTTAAGCACCACATTAGGGATAATCTGATGAAAAAATTTGATTGTTGAGATTTCACTATTTCAGTTTGGCTTGGAATGAAGGAAATTCAAGTGATACTGAAATCAAGTTAAAACTTTAACACCTACGAATACAAAATTTTCCGCGAGAATCTTTTGTAATTTTGTTAGCCATTTTGCTTCCCGTATGTTAATCAGATCTTTCATTGTACAAATATAATGTGAAGTAGGTGCATCTGGTCTTCCATTGTATAAATGTAATTTTTAGGATTTAATTAGAATTTGACCGGTTTAACAATTAAAATCCATCTAATACTTGATTTGGAGTTTTTTTACCATAATGGCAATTATGTCATTAAAGGAAAATATGTATTCCGTTAGTTAACAGAGTTGGGATGATTTAGAATTGTAATGAGGTGGCGATTGTAGAAGCGCTGTGATCATGTTGCACCAAGAGACTGATGAAATCTGTATTTCACGGAAAGTTCATATTGGAAACTGCTTTTAGTACCCAGGTGTCCAGCACCTTGTTAGTTGTGCAATAATCGCCTGTCTTGAGGACTTAAATCCTTCATGGATTTGGTCTGAGTTTCCTTCTCGTGATTATTTGGGGATTTAATGTGGTTTCTAAGTCAAAGAAACTGGTATGTCTTTAGCCCTTGTTTCGTGTAGAAGTGACAGTTTGCTTGCATCCTGAATTTTCAAAAACTGGTAGTCTATTGTGAGGATATCTGAAAATGCCCTTTTGTGTTGAATTCAAAACTCCTAGTGATAACAGCATAGCTGAATCTCCAGTCTCCACACCCTATAAGCCGATGGGATGTAGAGCCATTAGAGTTGGCAGACTGGGCCAGCTGTAGGTGCTAGATCCTAAAAGTCGAGTCTCGATCAGCCTAGTGTACCAATCACGTGGTACAACGTTTATCTGCTTCACTACTGGACGACCCTCTCCAACGAGTTTTTTGAGGTTGAAATAATGTGTCTTAGCTTCGTTCCAGGATAAACTTTGTAATAAAATGGTTGCCTAACCGCACATCGACCTTATCTTAAGAACACATTTCGAAGACATTAGCTTGCTGTAAGCAACAGTTCTTGAAATTGCATGTAAGCTGCTTGTAGGAGTTGCAAACATGGACGTCCCCTGTTTTCTTTTTTCGTAACTTTTCTTTTGTTTCCTTATAGGTCGTGGACGTGGGAGGGGAGGATTCCGTGGAAGGGGTCGTGGTTTTAGATCTAATGGCCCGATTCAAGCGGCTCCTGAAGACGCTTAAGACAGACTCCTTTAGACACAACAATGCAGGGTTTCTGCTTTATCATGTGCTTGGGATGTCTGCTCCGTATCTGTCCGTGTTTAATCTTTCCTTGCTAATTTTAATGGTAGGAAGCTTTTGTAGACTAATTTTACAATTTTGGAACTACAGCCCATGTTTGTTAGCCTTGCTATTTAATTCATTTTTCTTTCTTTTTTTTTTTTGTAATTTTTTTTGTTAAAGTTTAGCTGGATTTTCTTCCATTTGTATCGTGCTTATGAAGTTTTTGCACGTTTGTTTGTTCTCTGAAGTCAAATGTTAGTAGATTAGGTAGAAGTAGTTTGATTACCAGTTCTGAATAAGGGGTTGTTATAAAACGTGTAAGGTTGTAAGTTTTCAAATTAAGGCAAGTTTTTGTCGGTTGTCACTAGGGATTTGTTAATTTATATCGTTTATTCAATGTTCTTGATATTCTTAAGCTAAACAAAGTCTTTGTTTCCATTGGTTTGGTTTTGAGGAAGCCCACAGATTTTGTGCACAGATTTTAAATACGTACGAGTCTTTAATTGTTTCATGGACCCCACGTGTTCTTGATATTCTTAAGCTAAAACAGTTTTTGTTTTGATAGGTTTGGTTTTGAGGAAGTTCTCAGATAGATTTTGTGACGTGTTTGAAGTTGTTTGATGCATATTTGTTTTTAGTATTTTATGGACATATTATGGCATCTAACAGTTCTAGATGCATGTGTTGAGATCTGTGTACAACAGTTTGTGTGCTGACTCTTTCTTTGGTTTTTAGACAAGAACGAGACATTATGGCATCGAACAGTTTGTGTTGAGATCTTAAAAATCGAGTCTTGATCAACAGTATCTCAAAATTAGATATGATAACAAAGTTTGTTTCGATAGGTTTGGTTTTGAGGAACTTCACACAGATTTTGTGCAAAGATATGTTTGAAATTTTTTAATAAAATTTTATTATTTTATGAACTTTATGTGCATTGAATGTTTCTAGATGCATTTGTAACTGGGCAAGACTTTTTTAAATTTAAAATTAATAAATGAGATTTATTTAAATTTTAAAACACGAAACACTCAAATTAAATTAGGGATGTATTTTGAGAAATTTTTTGGAGACCAAAATTTTTCTCTTTGTATCCAGGTTAGTGCATAAAAATTGTGTGGAAAAATTTGCAATACAATTATATGAAAGTAAACTTAAACATTCATAGTTATGCAAAAAGGTTTAAATATTCTTTCAAAAATTTCATTACATATGATTCTAAAAGTTCTCTCTCCCTCTATAATATATATACTTTCAAAAGTTTCTAAATGCAAGCACCGAAATTTAAGTATTCACTGCTAAGTTTTTCTATAATTGTAGTTGACTACACCAGGTTTTATAGTGTATTCTATAATGGTTTTATTAACAGTTAAAAATCTCTTTCTTGACATATTTATTGTACATAGAGTAATACGTGTGGATTTTTCTGACACACTCTTTCTTTTTTTTATTACACAAATTTAGAAAAAAAATTAAAATTGAGTGGGTCTCGAATCCCGTATGCCCCAAGATGAGTTTGGCTTTAAATTGATAACCAATCGATTTTTTAAGTCTTTCATAACTATTAGGGGCAAAAGTTACAAGTCATTTTTTAACTAAGAAATGTCGGGTATAGTTTTCATCGTTAAATTGATTTCTTAAAAATACTTCATCTCACCAATATCTCATCTACTCTTATTAAAATAGATCTAAAAAATTGTCTTGCCAACAATACAAAATCTTAACGTGTGTGATTGGTAAGTTTTTGAAGGCAATGATCATGCATGACTTTTGGTGCAAATATTAAACAAGTGTTTATAGGAATCTATGATCTTGCAAAGTCAAAAGTTGACATCCTTTCTTCAGTAAAAGTCATTTATTTTTAGATCTTACTATTTTCACCGCAAAGTTTAGATCATTGTAAATTCATTTCGAGGTCACCCCGTAAGACCCAATTCCAAACTTTTTATTTGGCCCTCTGGAAGACCTGAGCCTTCCTATTTATTCTTATGTAAAAGTTTTTTAACCAAGCCGAGATGTTTGCCTCGAGGCAATACATAAGTTTCGTAATTTGAAGGGGTGTTTGGGAGCTTATTTTTCAACTTTTTATTTTTGGCTTTTTGATTTTTTGACTTTTTGAATTATGACCAGAATGATTTTTGAATTTATGAGGAGTGTTTGGAAACAATATACAGAATGTATTTTGCAAAAGTAGTAGAATGAAAAATGAAAATAAAAATACAAAAAGAAGCTCTAGACCTTATTTTGAGTTTTTGTTCCTAAAGTCCAAAATGAAGAATGATTTCTGCAGAACTCATTCTGAATCAAAATCTAAAAATGAAAATGAAAAAATGCAAAAAAAAAAAAACTCCCAAACATCCCCTAATCTTGTGGGGTTTACTAAATCACGTTGATAATTGTAATTTTAAAATACACTACTCATCATATCAATAAACGATTAGATACTAATGCTAATGGAATTGAAATAATTGATAGTAGTTGGGTTCACCGCATGGTAGGCACTGTTTTTAGAAGCTCTATTTCTATCTTCGATTCAGAATTCGACATGAATGTAAAGAAAAGCTTCGAGTTCAAGCACGGCTTCACATCCCTCATTCGTATCAATTGTCTTTCTATCCGAGTTGTTAGTAGGCAAGCAAGGAAAGGCTCAACACTTTCTTTACTTTGTGATTCTAAGACCGACTGCTTCCATACTACTTGTCATATAAACAAACGATTATTCTAAAAAAATATTTGTGTTCCATATAAATGTTTGCCGATAATATAATTATTAATGTTCGATCAACTTGACTTTTTATACAAAGATTTTACTAGAATGAATGATTTGAATTGCAAATTTGACATAGGGGTGAATCCCCGATAGTCTAAATTTTAAGCGAAAAGGTAAAGCGAGAATAGTAAAAAAAAAATTCTCCATTTCCAAGAATTGATTTAAGGAAATAAAATTGATATCTCTAAATTTAACTAATAATAAAAAGAGCAAGTTTATATGCACACCTAACATACAGATCCAGATACGTGCATATGAAACTTATATTATTTTAGAAGATTTTACGTGTATCGAACGATTTTAAACAATCTTTCGATGCACGTGAAGCCTATATTATTTTAAAATTTTTTACGTGTATCGAACGATTTCGAACACATCTACGTCCCGACTGATACGTTAAAAGTATGTACCTAGCCTTTCTCTAATAAAAAGACTTGGACAAATCCATACGACTCCCACAAAACTTTATTTTCCTGGATTTGCTTGACGGTGCTATCAACACATGGAACTTTCATTTTCATGGGAATATTTTGGTCATAATTTATGGATTCCAGGAATGACATCTCACTTTTTTTCTGGAAAATGTTCAGAATTTCTTGAGGCTTGGAGATTAAATTGGATAAAAAATATGAAGATCACATGGGCAGTGGTTGAATTAGGTGGGTTCTGGCCTTTATTTAAGACGCACTCCATGTGTTTGCAAAAATCACTGAACGAAAATACACAGTCCCAGTCGTCTTCCTCATTGTCTTCTGTCATTGGCATTGAAGAAAAATGGCGAAGAACAACCGCATTCTTGCACTGGTGATCGTTTCCATTTGCAAGTTATTCATCAATGTGGATGCGTTCGCGTCGTCCGGCTGGAACAAAGCTCATGCTACTTTCTATGGAGGCAGTGATGCCTCCGGAACAATGGGTACGTACCAAGCTCGCACGTTTCTAATTTCCACTTTTCATGTTTTGCATTTTTTTATTTTCGAAACGAAACGAATACGAAGCTATGAAGTACGAATACTTCTAGATAGGAATCGTACACGTATCAGAGACACAAAGACCCTATTGTGCGCAACAGAACATCATGTGTTTGGCATCTGAATGCATGCCAAAACGACATTCATTTTGGCATACAACGCACCCTACAGAACGACAAGTCCCTCGTTTTTCCGTATCAAGTATCGATACTCACCCGATATTCTCAAAAGTATCCACAATACAAAGTTACTATTTTGTATTTTGACATATCGGATTCTTTTCAAGTAGCTTTATCACATATCTAATTTTTTTTATATGTAAAATTAATACCGTGACACTTCTTATACTATTAGCGTAAAATTATTTAGAATACCGATCTTACTTTTATTGAGAGTTCCCATTATGGGACTAGGGAAGACCCTCTTATTGATCGGGGGATAGATTTAAAATTTCAACATTTTACTAACTCTTTAGAAAAAAGATGTAAAATAAAGGAATACCTTATTGTGTGATACGTGTTTTTCTTTATCTTTTGACTTTTAAAAATTAGAAAAGTGACAGAGTAAACATAAAAA
>JABCMJ010012083.1:0-10176 GCA_014822125.1 Arbutus unedo | reverse complement strand
TGTCAAATTTAAAGATGTCAAATTGCCACATAGCCCATCAAAAAAATTTGACACCTCAAAATTTGACATCTTTACTTGTTGTAACTAACCACAACTCAAAATGCAGTTACGAATTAATGGTGTAACAAAATGCAAATATAAAATTACCTTCAATTTCTTGTCCTCTTCTATGCACTCTTCCAAACCAGCAAGTCCACCAAAGGCAATTAATAAGTGCCTACAGATCATGTCAACAAGCTTTAGCTGGATTTAGAGAGTGATGCATACAACAGAGTATTTCACTTCAGAAATTAAAGTTAATCTGCTTAATACAATCATGAAAGATGAACAAGGGTAGTAACTACGTGTAAAACTATGGAACCTTATTACGGGAAAAGATCATTCATCCGTTAGCTGCATATTTCAAAGCCAAGAAAGTAATTGACCCAACACTCTCAAACCGTACCTGAAAGAAGGTATTGCAAGTTCTGAAGACTTCAGAAACTGGCCATGCTCTGAGGTACCAATCAGATGATCATACCCACCCTTCAAAATCATGTCTTTTAGTTCAATTGAAGAATCCTATGTACAACTGTTACAGGAAAAAAAAGAACACAAGACTTTCCAAGAAAATTATTACAGGGAAATTGCAGATACCTTATATGGACCGTCCCTTAAAACAGAACTGATCCTGGAAGCGTATCGAACTCTATAACCCCAGTACATTCCTGCTTCTTCCCTAGGTGTGGAACATGTGACAACCTGGCGTGGTAAATCTACAAAATTTAATGCGTATATGTAAACTTCCTCAGTAAAACACGATGTTAAAAAAAATTGTAGTTCAAATGGACACTTGTCTAAGAAGGTCATGCATGATCAATAATCCCTAGTGTAGAAGTAGAATAAGCTTCCGAATTTAAGACTTATAATGTGGAGTTTTTAAAGATTTTAATCCCAAAATTCCTAGGTTAGGCTTGAAAGGGTTAAACTTATAAAGGAGAGAATGAAGTAACAATATGGGTCATACAACTTGAAGGCAGTTCTTACAGGAGCAAAAGACATTTTGCTAGTGACAGTTCAAAGGGGAAAAGAGGAAGGAAAGAAATTTCAACTCCATTCACATTGAAATACGTGGGTCCAAAAAGGTGTTCATACAAACTAATCACCCAACTCATGTTTGATATTTAATATCCAAAATGTTGTTCGGAGCACAACAGATGATTACTGAAATCCAAATACAGGAACGAAAACTACCCGCACTCACACAACCAAAGAAAAGAAAGAACAAGAAAAGAAACATATTTCTGCTTGTTACCTGCATCCAAATTGCGATTGGTTCCCATAGCTACAGTCACTCTTACTCCAGGTTCAAGTACTTCATCAATCAAAACACTCTGCAATCATATTACCCCAGGTGAGCCTATGATAGTACTTCCACTGGCTGAAAAGCATAAAATCAACGACTCTATATATACATTAATCACAAGAAGAAAAGAAAAGAAACTGAGAAATGTTTTTTCCTTCCTTCGACTCTCCTCCATTGATGACAACATGATATTCAAACAAATGACAAATCAGTAAAGCAGCAAATGATGCTCACGTATACCAGAAAAGGCTAATCCAACCAATAAAATTGCCGAGTAGATCAACGAATGGGGCATCTTGTCCAAATTGTGCCAGCATAGATACATGCCATGGGATTCTTAAAGATGAGCTAACCACAGCATGATGCCTTTGTACTAGTCCATTATTGCATAAACTTGCATAGACAAGGTCAAGAAGCAAAGGCAGTCGTTCATCCAGGAGAATCAATGAAATAAGACGATGGTAATTAGATGCCAAGCAACTGTCCATTACTCAGCAGACTGCATGTGACATTTTTGAACTAAAGAAGGAAAAAAAACACTCCAACTTTAGAAAGACCTCAAATCAGCATGCTCACACATTGTGAGTTCAGACTGAAAAACTCAAAAGAATATTAAAAAATCACAGCTGAACCACATTTTGCATTAACCGACATGACTGTTGAACTGTGCTTGAGATAAGTTTTCACTTCTCAATCTTGGGAGAAAGCGAGTACCAAGATTCCAAAACAGTCATCTTATATCAGGATAGAGATTCCAGGACCACGGAAATAATTATGAGCTCATCATCCTTTTATAACAATACATGGCCAAGTAGTTGCAGTTTGCTTGGAGAACTAGCGTTCAAAAGGCGAAACCGTTGTGCATTCACATTCATACGCTCTCTTCAAGTAACGCAGATATTAACATTTGTGTCAGTTTGTATGGACACAAGACAATCTTCTTATACTTCTAAGAAGCTACACACTCACATATTTATAAAGATTCCATAACAGAAGGATGGAAGCTAGCAATTGTATAAAATAAATGAAAGGAAGGCCTCAGAATATTTCTTATGATAAAGACATACTTTGCTAAGGCCAACGTCAACAAGTGATCCTGCAGAGTTTGGAGGTCGCTTCTTAAGGGTGATGCCTACAAATTAAGGCGAGAGATCAAAGAGTGAGTCAGTGATTGCTAATAGGAATCCAAACATGTCTCAGGGATGTTGCACAGTTGAAGACAATAACACTATGTTCTGTTCGCATAAGCAAGAGATAACCACATCTAGAAGCGGAAAGAAGGTACGAGAATAATGATGCTCAAATCCCGCACAAACAAGTACACATACGCACAATATCTTTTGTTTTCTGTTTTTTTGGTCAGCAATAGGATGCAAGTTTGTTAGCACGGTAGAATACTAGTAAGAGTTTCGAAGTTGCTCCATCAGCTCGAACCTAAATCCTTGAAGCACAAAGTCCTGCACTCCTGCTACACGACCACTGGACCAAGGTCCACCCAAGTGCATATATAAGTACAAAGAAAAAAATTGCCCCAAAAAACATAAATGGAAAAAAGGACAATTTTGCAAACCAGGTAACTGGGAAACAAGTATGTTCCTTCAAATGACAGAGTGACAGCTCGTCCCTCGCGTATTTTCTTTTTCCACCACATAGGGCCACTTCATCCCTAGTAGGCTAAAAGGGCCTGCCACTGAAGAACGCATCAACCAATTCACCCATAAAATGGGAACATGAAACCTCATTTCTCTATAGCCACAAAGCAAGGAACAAGTAGATGATTCACACTCTTCCAGCCGATATTTGTGTTATACTAATCCTGAATAATCATGTCTCTTCTTTAAATTGTCAACCATAAAACCTCGCCGTCATCAATACACTAGGAGAAGCCTTTGTCATCAATTGCTTCCACAGGAAAGAACTTTACCATTCCCACCAAGCCATTGATTTAAAACAAAGATACTTCAGAAAATAACTTTGAAGAAGCTAACTCAAGGGGTCAGTTCATGAGGAATGCCAATTCGGGATTTGCACAACAATCCGCATGATGGAACTTCAAATCCGCTTGGAAACTCTCTAAAGTCTTTCATCCCTAAGAAAATCCTCCAAAATCATCTCCAACCTTTTCACCACCAGACATGGTATAGGGAAGAGACAACTAAAAAGAGTGCAAATATCAATATTAGACACCCCTTTTCAAATAAGTCTTGCTTTCTTTACGAAAGTAACTTCCTCTCAAATCTCAGCCCTACCACCTATCATACTACTCTGGCCTTAAAGGAGGATCCAAGCGGCAAACTCCAAATAAGAGGAGGTCAGTGGGTGCAGTACCCACGTATACCACCTACATACCATATTTGAAACCTAAGCAATTGTGATATCCACTTGCCCATTGAGCTATGTTCATTCTCAAACAAATTAACATAATAAAAGACACTGCCTCGAAGAATAATAAGGCACGTCTCAAATATCTCAAGTCCTTGAAAAAGAACAAAGAAAACATCATGAATGAAGAAGACAATCCTAAAATAGGGCACCTACCTCTATGACCCACTTTACAAACATGTATGCCTAAGACTCAAACCTCCGTGTCCATGAAAAACAAAAAACAAAATAGCAAAGGGGGAACATCCCTATGTAAGCTAAGGCCCCTTGAAGAAACCTTTCAGCACTCATTCAACATAGAAGATTTCACTATAAAGATTAAAAAATGAAACCACCCTTTCGACTTTCTGCAGAAGCCATCCTATCAAGCATGGAACGTTCCAAAACACTTGATTGCCTTCTAACTATCCAGCTTACAAAGGAAACCGAGACATTACTTCTAGACCTAGTGAGCATGTTCATTGGCCGCCACTGCCTCAAGAATCATATCCGCCCCTACACACCCCCACCCCCCCAAACCCCACCCACACGCACGCACACATGCGCCCTTTTTCCTCCAAAAAATAGAGAAAAAAGGCATTTTGATATTCAAGCACAGAACTTACCCTCACGATATGGAGCCCATTCATGCTTGCGCAAGTGATGTGGAGCATCAAGGGGGGGCAAAAGACCCTGCAAAAACTTAAGTTTTGAGAAACTTATAGGTTTTTTAGAACTAGAAAGAAACAAAAGAAAATAAAATAAATACTGATCCTCCCTAGGAAAATTGGAATTACGTCCTCACCACAAAGCGCAAGCTGTTATGCCTTGGGAAAAGACTTTTCCTTAGATACTGTGGTGTCTCAAGATACCGTAAGATCCTTATAAGAAAAGCTGCACCACTTTCATTATCATCTGAATTGTCGGCTATTGTGTTACCATTTGAATCATCCATTGAACTACTATCATTGTCAAATATCACCACCTGTTTGTATGGGAATAGCAAGACCCTGGTTTAATCACAACATCCCAATTCTTATGCTGGTCAGAAAAAAATGTAAACCTCTACTCAGTGAGAAATCGAGTTTCTCCTTTCACCGGAAAATAAACAATTTACATAAAATCCATAACTAAAATTCAGATTAGAATCTATCTCAAATGTCATTTTTATCAGTTATGAAACCGACTGACTAAGAAAAGAATTACTTCAGCAGAAACAAACTCACCGGTAAGAAATGAAAATATTTATATACACAATGCTTGTGTTTATACTTGGTGAAGTCATATTTAAAGTAAACTAGGTGGATACCTCATCAATCCGGAAAATGGTTACAGCACGTGCAATTTGGCCGGCCAACTGAGGAAAAGAAGTTATGAAAAAAACAAGATATCAGTATGTCTCCCCATTTGTTTTCTAACTTACAGAACATCAACATTCAAGTTCAGGCATCTCTCGTACTCAAATCCTGACTCTTAAGTAAAATACCCCCAAACTCTATCCACTGCTTTACTTAAACTAATACAAACTGATTTTTCACTCATTTTGCTACTCAAATCAAGGAAAGACTTCTTTTTTCTGACTCAAACTTTCCAATGCTACTTTGGAACTTTCAAATTTATCACGCCGCCACTCCTGAAGCTTTTACTCAAATTATGCTTAAATTTTAGCTTCCCCCTTGAAGTGATTCAAATCAAATGAAGCTTTTACTCCAACATTCAACGTAAAAGCTTGAGTATTGTACTGGAGATAGTACAAGGCTCCAAGCTAGTCCCCAAATGAAAACATAAAGATTCAACCCAGACATAAACGAGTACTGATACGGTCAAACAAAACTAGTTTTACGGTTTTCAGTGGTAAATGACTACCATTTCAGCAGAAAAATTCAAATCCTCTAATCCTCCACCACTTTCTACACAAACAAACGACAGAAAAGGAAACAACACTCTGTAAATAACACACACACACACAGTGATTGAGAGAGAGAGGTTACTCGAGTGGCAAGTTCGAGAGACTGAGCGTTGTCAACGATGGAACCGGGCACAGCGATGCTGACTGTGGGAATCACTTTTGGCTCGACGTCGTCTTTCTCAATCCCTCCCTGCTTTTTCTGCTTCTTCTTCTTCCTCTTCTCCTGCTTCGTCTGATGAGAATCGCCATTGACCAGCTCTAACTCGAGTCCGGCATTCGACAAGTCGGGTTGTGATTCCACTGCCGCTAACTCGTCCCTCTTCTTCTTCTTCCCCATTTTCGGCGAAGGGTGTTTCGTTTGTTGAGTCGCGCCTATTTTAGGGAGTAAGAATCACTGCCCGTTCACTTGCGAGAAGAAATTCGTGCAGTAAAATGATTGCCCAAGAAATTTTAATATATTCATTCTTAATTCCGAAGAAATTCGTGCAATAAAATAATTGTAAAAAAAAAATTAACAAACCAAGATAAAAATATATATTTTTCTTCGAATGTTTCAGTTAACAAAAAAAAACTTATAAAAATAATTAAAAAACAATAATTTAATTTATAAGAATTTAATGTAAGAAATTTTTTTTACAAAGTAATGTGCTTTTTGCAACTTAAGTTTTGAGGGAAGAAATTAATTTTAGTCAAAAATTAAGAGTCGTATAATTTTCTGTTAACTGACACAAGATAGTATACAAAAATAAGTTTTCACGAAATTTTTTTTTCAACAACTAAATGAGGCCTATATGATTTTTTATTTTTTGAACCCTTACGATTATTTTTACTTTGAGACAGAAAAAAAATCTTCTTTCTACTCAGAAAGAAATGAATGAGTAAAAACATATGTTGCAAAAGGACATTTTCTTCCTCTTAATTTATAATTATGCCATAATTAAAATTCTTACTTATATTTTATTTAAATTATTCATAAGAGAGTTTCAAGCCAACACTTATACCAAATAAAATTTGAGAATATTTTTTTTTTAAAATTAATTTAGAAACACTCAATCTAACATAGCATAATTATTTATCATTGTTAAATTTTGATATCCTGATTGGGTCGCACCATCGGGCTTAATCAATGAACTAATTACAACAAAATTGGATCTTCATCAGCCAAGGATTGGGCTTTAAGGATTTCCCGTCGAATGGCTGTAGATTTGTGCTTGGTTAACGCCATGTTTTAAGTTCTTATGCTTCAAGTGACCAAACTCATACAAGCAAACATACAATTAGGCCATCCCCAAATTATAGTCGGTCCCCTTCTTTTTCCAAAAAAAATCTCAATCCCCCAAACAATGAATTCTAGTTACGCCCCTGCTTGACATAAAACTTTAGTGTATTCCAATCCAAAACCTCACAAACTCTTTTATTTTTGTCATACTTAGAAATTTACAAGATTTGCATATTGTAAGTTTAAAACCGTCACTATTCAAGCTTGAATCAAGTTGAGGCTCAAAAGTTAGGGATGGAGGCTGTGGGTTATCCAATTTGAATTAGAGACCAATCCAGCTGCCAAACATGTATAACATGTGTTGAATTTTAACAATCTTCATCTTGACGATAACTCACCTCCCGAACAAAAACACATTGTCAGTAGATACAATTGGAAAACGACAAAACCAAAACATACATAACTCTCCACAATCTCGAACCAATAAGAGTCGAGAATGCCAAAACAAGCAGAAGCAAACAAACAAACTTCAAACTGAATTAAAAAAATGAACGAGATGAATAGAACGGAGTTGATCCGTGCAGAATACAAGAACACGAGTTGCCGAAACAATCCAGATAGAAGAGTTAAATTTTCAAAGTTTCGAGCAAGCTTTTTGAAATGAATTTCAACAAAGTAAGATTTACTATCAACAATTGGAAAATTTCCAAGATTAAAGGGATGGTCACAAATGGTCCTAGTAGGGGTGAAATCGGTTCGGTCTGGTCGGTTTTTCCGGCCACAATGGACCGAACCGATCAGTTCGGGGAGGATGCTAGTGGAACTGACCCCGATCGAAAAAAATGATAAATCGAAGTCGGTTTGGGGCTGTTCAGTCCGGTTGATTTTTTCGATTTTTGTTGATTTTTTCGGGTTGAACTTAAATTTGAGCATGTAATAACTTTCGGCCATACAAAAACCAGAAAAATAAAATTTTGGCCATAAAAATGCAGTGTAACCCCTTAGACTTTTAGGGTTAGAACAATTCGGTCCACAATAGTACTAGCTTTCGGTTCAGTCGAAACCTGTCCATTCGATCTTCTACCTAGTTTTAGTTCGGTTCGGTTCGGTTCGGTCCGAATTGAATATGAGATAACCAACCCCAAACCAAAAACTGAATATTTTTTACGGGCAGAACCGAAACCAACCGAACGGAGTGCTGGACCGACCGAGAACCGAAAATTTCGGGTCGATTTTTTTTGGTTCGTCGGTTTTTTGTTTCACCCCTAGGTCCTAGTTAGAATTTGTTCTCCTTTGATAATGGAGGGCCAAGTTGACAGAATTTTTCGGTGTTGAATTACAAGAATTGTCATGTTCCAGACAGGTCACTACATACATCAATTTTTAACAACAAATAGAAGAACATACAATACTTCAGCGCATTATTGTCTCCAAGGCCAACACTAATGCCCAAAGGCAGAGGCCCCGAAGTTGCTTAATTCAATTTTAGATGGATTAGGTCTGATTCTTATTTGAGCCCAATCTCAATTTTCTTTTCTACCCAAGATCCATGCTTTCAACGGTGGACGTTTCACATCCAGTCAAGGGCATACAAGTTGTTTTGTTGTGTACCTGTCATCACCACTAGGTTGTTTGATATAATCTCTAACTCTACTATGCAAAGTAATTCTCCAGGCTATGAACTCTAGAGCTTTCAAAGAGAGAAGATTTTGTCTCAAATTTGAACGTATCAAACATTAGATAGAAAAGTTATGGATCTATCATGTAAATATGATTGATGTTACTTATTCTGAGAGTCTTATAAGAGTGATTATTATGCATAAAGACTGAAGCACTGTTCAATTCCTTGAACCGGAAAACAAGTCCTTATTGGGGGATATATGATTGGAAGCTAAGAATGAAAACAAGTCGAATTTGAATAAAGAGTATTCGGTCTATACACGATCCCCAAATTTCATATCTACCTTCGTACTTATACATACCCATACCTTATTGGAGTTATTTAAAAGTCATCGAACTCATGTCCCAATGATGGTGTACCCAATTCCCAAATACATAGATAAGAAAGAGTACACTAAAGAATTTACAAAAATATATAAGAGAGAAAAAGATAAATAAATATAAATTGTGATAACATACTACGAATTTAAGTTAAAAAATTGTAAACATATTAGTATTAACACAACTTAAAAAAAAAAAAACACAATAATATAACCAAGATAGAAGAATTACACAAAATGTTACTCTCTCCGTTTCAATTTATTTGTCCATTCTTAAAATTTTGACTTATTAAAAAAACATAATTATTACTCTTAAAATTTTTAACTTTTAAAAAATACTCTAACTTTTTTAGCATTAAATGACAGTAAGTGTGATTTTTAAAAGAGAGAAAAACATTAAATAAAATTTCATAAATTAACTTTAAAATTAGATAACTATTTTGAGACAGATAAAAGTAAAAAAGTAGACAAACAAATTAAAACGAAAGAGTACAAAACTAAGAAGGATAAAAAAGCTACTGCAAATGGGTACGAAGAGGCGGGCCCGGGTATTTAGGTATGGGGATAGCAAAATCGTGTCATTCTCTTATTCGAATGAATATTTTATTATTACTCATGCCCACTTCTATTAGGTTAAAGATCGGGTAATACTCATCTTTAAATGACACGATGGTATGATTGTCATCCCTAGAAGAAGCACCAGAATTCAACCTCTATTCACCTGAATGAATTTCAGATGATAAACCTGCAGGGTTGGTCCAAGGATTTCAAATGGGTCGGGTTGATTTGACTGGGTTGAGTGAATTTATTAAGTCGGATTGAGTAAACTGAGCTTGGTCGGATCTGATTGACTCGATTATAGCTTATCTACAGAGGCTTGAGCGACAAGGAATAAGACCTTTGTTACTTCTTCAATAGAACACACGAAAAACTATTGCATGAACAAATACGAAGCACGTTCTAGGGTTCAACTTCAATAGCCTGTACATGCATCTCGGTCTCGGTTTTCGATCCTTGAGCCGTTTGCTTTGTTGAACTCATATCAAAGGGATGCACTTGTACGATCGCATCATGTCTACAATCCTTCGAAATACCCTTAGAAGAAACCCTAGCTTTGAACTTTTACAAACCCGGCAAACAGTTGTCCACTCTTTCCGACTCTGAAAACTAGGGTTGTATCTGGAACTTGATTTATAGTACAATTTGGAGAGGGCAGAAGAAGGAAACAAATGTTTGAAGGATTTTTTTTCTATTTTACCTTTGCTTTTCTTCTCCCTCAGCAAATTCCTAGACAAGTTCTTGAACTAAGTACTGCCTACGAGACTGGAGAAGAAACAGTAAG
>JABCMJ010012077.1:0-10148 GCA_014822125.1 Arbutus unedo | reverse complement strand
TCTGGGTAGTCGGTTGAGGCACATGCTTGCTGGATCGAAGGATCGGGGTGTGTTGATTGTGGAACTGCCTCCATCAAACTTGGGAGGATGGGGAATAGCGATTTTGGTGGCGGGTTTGTGACCGGTTGATGGAATGGAACAGTTTCTGGATGTGAAGAAACTGGCTGTGGAATGGGAGAAGCATAGGGAGATAGAGAGGGGGATGGGGTTGGTGCTGCTGATGAGTTGATAGGGACACATATAGCATTTGCAGGGTTGAAGGTTATGAGGGAGAAGATGGAGAAGACGAGTAGAGTATGATGATTGAGACGCTCCATCTTGAAATGATTTTGGAATTGGAGAGAGAGTGGAGAGAATGAAAATGGGGAAGTTGGAAATGAAGATATTAGTTTGGGAAGGGAATTGGGTAGTTACAACTCAAAACAGGCAGTTACCCCATGAAAACAGGAGGACCATTGAGGTAGTTTTTAAGGAACATAGTCAAAACTGTCTTGGCCTTGTTTCAAGGAGTTTTTGGTGGTTGTTTGAATTGTCTTGACCTTTGGAGTGCCCTAAAAGTTTGGGGATATGATAGGGTGAGAATTTTTCGTTGTTACGCTCTTTAAGGGTTGGTTTTTTCATATTTAGATATGGAGATAGATCCATATGGAGATCTATATCCATCTATCTATCGAAAGAAAGATCTATTGATCTGGTTTCAAGATCTATATACAAGAGAGATCTCTAAATATTCATTTTAAAAAAAGAGAGCGAGCTCAAGGAAGAAGAGCCAACTCTTGATGTATATCATAATCTTAGTAAATGAGCATTAACGTTTAAGCTTGATTGCTTGTTAACACCTCCCTACACCTATTATATTTGTTTAGTAATAAAGGAACTAAAACAACGCCTTTTGACAACCTTACCTCAAAAGGAAAAAGACGCATTTATCAGATTTGGTTCTTCTTAGTTGAGTTTGACGGGTTTGACCAAAATTGCTATGCTTACACACAAGACTATACATCTTCCCGAAAGTTTCGCGGGGTCTAATGTGGAATAGACTAGATAGTCAGTGTATCATACAAGACTAAATGAACTAGGTCAGACTAGATAGTCGGTCTTTCCAAAAAGGGGATGATCGTATAGCTCCCTTGTTCTGCTATTTTGATAAAAAACAACAGTCCATCTACAACCTCGCTACCTCTCACAGCGGGTATATCCCACACCTTATGAGAGGTCTGTGATGAAGTTCAAAGGTCTATCAAGTTTGCATTGGAATCAAGGTGCAATAGATCAGGTCATGTCTCCTAGTCTCTTGTCTCAGAAACATTGTGCTATCATGATTTACTTCCGAGTATAGTCTCATCTCTATCAGGATATTGTTCTGACACAAGGAACGAAACCCAAGAACACACAATCACATAAAAACAAACGATTTACGTGGTTCCATAAATTCAGATACATCCACGAACAAGAGAATTTATATTCTGGAGAGTTCACAAAGATTATTTCAGGAGAACTCTCAACCTCTCAACCAATGATTTCTGCCTTTTTCCTCTCTGATTTTTCCTAGGAATGGGAGAGGGGATCAGAATAAGCAAAGGATAACTCAAAATCTTGCAAATGGGTTGCAGATATTCTTTGAGCCAATCTGAAAACTTGACTTTTGCTATCAATTGCTATATCCAGGTTTTCAACATATATACTTCCAATGCTGTCATGCTCCCACAGGCACTATAAAAGCCATCTACTAGACAGAGATTGTTGCAAGAATAAAGAGCAAATAAAACAACATATTCAGCCACCCAGAACAGCAAACATAATGAAACTCCAAGTGCTTATTGGAAATCTGAGTAGTTCAAAAACAAAGTTTATTCCCAGACACCCTACTGGATTACAGCATTATAACCCCACCATCTGCAGTCAACTTATACAACATACATCACAAACATTCCTTCTACATGTGAATGAGTTCAAACTCGAACAAGAACTCAGAGGTAAGTTATAAAATGGTACGACAAAATAATACTAGTTCATTCTGGACCACAGGAGGAGTAGAAGTTCTAAAATCCATGGACCAATTCCGTCATCTCCACCCCGTAGGAACGCACCCCAAGGATGCGTTCATGGTGTGTTGCAGTCATTCATGATCCATATGCTTCACGACCGTCACTGGACAAGAAGCATTATTCACCACATAGTTGCTAACACTGCCCATGATAGCCCTGCAAATTAAAATTCAAACAAAAAAACCAAGACGTCGTCAATTTCAATATAGAACACGGCCGATGTCGCCGACAGGATTGTGGTTCACTTTGAAGCTCCACAAAGAAAATGATGGCAAATATTTGGAAAGAAAACAGGTCATTAGAATCAAAGTACGTTTATAATGGGTGCTCTTCTCTTCCAAGCTCTTACCAAAGAGTTTATACATAAAGAAAGTTGAAGTCTAGCTTGGACTCGGAGTTAGTACGATGAATGAATTGTACAATAACATAGCCATTACACATCGTAACAGAGCAAAATTCTCTTCAGGGATATTCCGAAGGTGTAACCTAGATAATGAAAAAGGGGCCAATGCTTCAACTAGAGAAGCGACCAGTTGGTTCACCAAATCCCGACCCAGAGTCACATACAAGTTCTTCATGTCCGAAGGCATCCAATGCCCAACTGCTGATTCCTCCTTGAATTGCATTATCAGAACCAAGCTAGGAATGGCAGTTAGTGGACATCCACCACTTTTCACCAGCTAGAGATGTTCTCTTTAATACATTAAGAAAAGATGTTCACATGGGCCAAAAGACTTTGTAATAGGAACTTAGCCCAGCTGAGTGCTGGTAAATGAAAACCACCTCAACTTAATCAGAGTAAACGTAGAATCAGGCTGCCCCTTGCCTTGAAAGAATTCACACGCAGCCACCAGCTTTCCAAAAATAAGGGGAGACCCGCTGCTTACTGCTCACGGAAACATCCTACCTATACTATGGTCAAGTTGTCTGTGGATCTTTCTAATCTCCTTTCCTACTTTTCATAATTTTTTTTGGCTTTTGACCGATTCAAGATGAAAAACAGGATTGACGGTGTTAGCTAAGAAGGGGGAAGAGAGGAGAGCCTTGGGGTAGCCTCACTTCTACATTTTGGTTTAGATTCTCAATTTCTCTTTTTAGTGGAGAGGAATAGTTCATGAATGGCGATTCTCAGACAAGGGAATCATTCCTCTCTAAAAAAAAGAGGCCAGAATGCTTCTACTGATAGAACTTTCACGTCTAGGCATAGAATCATTTTTGTTTCTATCATTCCAATCTTACCATGGCATGGGCGGTTGAGATGGAATCCGTTTGATGGTTCGAAAAATGGTTTCAAATATCTTCACATCCCTTTTTGTACAATTTTGTCCCGCGGGACTAAGTAATTCTACCAGGGGTGTGATCTCAATGGAAAATTTAAGGCATTGCGAAAGCATTTCAACACTGCAGAATTGTAGATTGCAGACTTGCAGTAATAATAAAATAAACAATTCAAACTAACTAACCTCTTGAGCTTGCCAAGCCCTCTATTCCCTATAACAAGGCAGCTCAGAGGAATGTTATCAATTGCTTCGCATATTTTCTCACGAGCATCTCCCCAATAGATCTTCAAAATTACCACGATCTGTTCACATAATCGCATAAACAAAGTTTACTTTTGGTACAGAACTTTAAAAAATTGTGAAAAATCCAAAGTCAAAGACTTTTTTTAAGGAAAAGACGATGCACCTCTTTCTGGGCAGCAACAGTATTGACAATATCCAATGTTTCAGGATCAGGCTTTACCCCATATTTCTTCGTAATGATAGGGTCAGAGAACTCCCTCAAAGGGATTAGAGCTGCCAAAAATGTACCAAATACAACACCCTTTAAACACATAAAATGCATCTACTCAACTCAACTAGGCTTAATCTCAATCACATGGAGGACTAAGTCCAGAAAACACACCTAAACAAATCAATTAATTACCATTCTGGAATTCAAAACACCCCATTTTGGTCTTTGGTGGTATATAATGGAAAACATAAACCTAAAGAGACAAAATTGTGCTTTTGAACAATGCCGTGTTATGTGAATACACTATAGATAAATTGGTTATCAACCGCTAGCGTAAGTTGATATTACTGATAATCTGCCCAGTGCCCACATTATTTCCTAAACTGTAACAGCCCAAGACAACAACCACTAGCTGAAGCTGTGTTTAGTGTTTTTTGGTGACAAGCATTCCAAAGGGACAGCGTCATCTCTCAGCAAGGAGACATTCCCTGGACACATGCTATGGCATGAGCCATGAGAAGGCATTAGCCAAGCATGCAAAGCCACTAGGGGGTGCGAATGCATTAACATGCCATGTTGGTGACAAGCATTTCGAAGGGATAACATCATCTCTCAGCAAGGTTGCAGCTGTGAATTGTTATAAAGATGAATGCCTATACAAATGTGACAAAGGGAATTCACTCAATCAATAGTATCTCAGACCCAACAAGAAAAAAAAATCAAGGTATGAACCAGGCTCTAATAGCGATGCATATAGTTTTAATCTCTATCATGAAGCATAACATCTGAACTTAATCCAGAAAACTTGTAGAGATGCACCATCTGAGGCATATTTCCCAATTCCCAAAAAGCAACAGCTCTGCCTTAAAACATTTTCTTTCCCCATTTTGATAACGGCTGGGGACTAGTCTGCATAAAAACTCTCCCTTTTTTTTATGCCTAAACAAACTTGGCTCTCTCATCCATATATAAAAATCAGCTACTGCTAATGACAGTTTCCTAACAATTTCCAGGTTATGAATTATGTTACCAGCAAGAAATTCAGGTTTCCATCGGCCATCGCCATCACCAAGATCTAGTACCAAACACCCACCAAAGAATTAAGGATCCACACAACTACAAGTTGACCATTTTACCGTCACCTGAACAATAAGTTGACACAAGAACAGATTACGTCTTTTGAATTAGTCCCAGCTAAGAACTCGAGAGATTAATCAAATGTATTCAGATCCATACACACATGTACATATAGACATATAGACGTATGTATAGAGAGAGAGGGGGGGAGGAGGAGGAGGAGGAGGTACGGGATCCGGTGGTTTGCCAGAGCTGCATCTCGCCCTCCTCATAATTTCCCTCGGGGCGAACAGTGAGGAGGATAAGGTGATCCCCGGTGCGGACGAGGTTATCCACGGCCCACTTCAGTGCTTCCCTGCTGCAAGGCGAGAAATCAACAGCGACACCCACTCTTCGATCTCCGTCCATCTGTGTTCTACAAATTCCTCTCTATGTGTGTGTGTGTGTGTATATATATATATATGTATACCTATCAGCTAGAACAACTCTCTCGCTCTCTCTCTCTAGATCGGCCACTCTCCCGGGAATCGGATACAGAAAGACGAGGATAATTAGAAGCGCTAATGGTGCGGTGGGAGAAAAAGTCAAATTATGTGATGTTTCACGTGAACCGTTGGATTGTTTATCCACTACAAAAAGTAACGACCGTTGTTACAGTTGACTTTGCGTGTGTGACGCTCGTGGTGTTTTTAGAGAGAAGTTATTTGACTTTTGTTTCCTTGGATTTTGTAATTTTAGCGGGATAAGGATAAATTTATATGGATATAATAAGAGGGAGTTTTAGGAGAAGAAGAATTATTTTAGACGACAAATGATATTTTGATTAATAATAATGGTATTTTTACAATTACTGGTGGAGTTTTTCTCAATAGAAATTAGATACAGATGGGGCTTAATTATAAACGCATACAGAGAGAATGGGGCCAAATTTTATATAGGTAAGTGGAGATTGTTTAGTCCCGAATTGTTATATCTAGGAGCGAAAATACAAACAAATCTCAGATATAAATGAATCGAATTATCATATCTACGTCATATACTCTTCCTTTGACTCCTAACAAAAAAGTCTTTAGAACATTAGTGATTGTTTATATAAAATGTTAGGCTTTTTAGGCCTTTTCTCTTTTGATAGAGAGTCAAAGTAGTGGTACTATTACAAGACCGAACTCGGGAACTATTTTCTTTCGAAAAAGATTCCACTAAGAAAAAAGGATGGAAGCGCGTTGGATAAATGAGATTGATCGAGAAGTCCTAGCTGAAAATTTGAAATTTCACTTATTTATAAATTGAACGAGATTCAAATTGTACGTGACAATGGTGAAATTTGCCAACACCTACAATTAGTAGTAATAAGTTTCCTTATATGCATGGTTGATGATGTTATTATATTGTGGTGGAACTAATATATTATTTTAAACTAAAATTCTCTAATGTTACGATGTCACGTCTTCTCAAAAGAAACCAACAATGGTTCAATTCGTCAGTATTAATGTGTCGTCATTCATTCAAGAAAAAAGTTGATTGGGAATCCATATACATTTTAATGAATAATAATTGTCTTAATAGCAATCAACGTTCAAAATTTGACAATCCATTTCTCCAAAAACAATTATGATCTGATCAAATTCTTATCGTTACATGAATTATTTAAGTTCAAGATCAATAGAATAAACAGTTCAATTTATTAAATAATATTCTAACGAATTTCATTTTACGCCACATGAAAATTACATAAAATTTTCTTATGTTAAAAAGTAATAACTGAGATAGTTACATCTTTGAAGAGAAATATTCTTATAGTCCAATGAGTTTATGCACATTGACAAGATAAGGCTCTACACCTGCAGTCCAAGGAGGCCAAGCTGGGCTCTTCACAGTAGAACTTCTACCTAAAAAACTGGAGCACAACTATACTTTCTATCCCTGAGTCTAATTCTTTTGCTTCATCAATACAAAAGAACAGTTCGAGATGAGGGTGAAGCGTGGATAAGCTAATAATCAACAATTAAAGACAAATCAATGGTGAAATTCAATTGACAAAACTAGACAAGTTAATGGGCTTGGAGTTCCCTATCTCTAAAGAGAAGAAGAGGTTGGGCGCATGGAAGAAGCCCAAGCAGCAGCTGCTTGTCTCATCATCTGGAGGACGAGCTGAGAAAGAGATCATCTGCCTTCTTTTTCTATATGAAGACACAAGTAGATAGGAGATGTAAAACAACCTGCATCTTTCTACAACTATTCTTCAAATTCTCTGAGTTTTATAAAGTTACGTGCCATAACTTTACAAGTATAAAATGTTATAGTTTGTTGATGGGAGTTCACATATGAGAGAGAGAGAACTCACCGTCAACTTCAAGAGGTCTATATTTCTATTCTTAAATACAAACAAAAACAGCTCCATGTAGGAGGCATGCATACAGCCAGATCTCTCTTCTCATTCACTGGGAAAAATTACATGCTGTGTTTCTTCAGAAACAAATTTAGAGCTACAAATATACAATTCGGGATTGAAATTCTTCATTGATTTCGTGTCATAACTGTTGTACTGTTTTGAGTCGATAACTTCAAATCTCATACCTTTTTTCTCAGTCAATTACCTTCAAATCATGAGGATATAGAACTGACAATCAGAAGCCAATTTGTGGAGTGATTATCTCAGTTCACACTGCTCAAACTGTCAACTTTGGTGGCAGTTTTGTCTTCTGATCGCCATGCCCTTCTCCAAGATTTACTTTTCTGTACGACTTCCTTTTTAGTAGATGTTTCCAACTCAACTTCCAGTTTCGATGGGTCCAACGATAACTTTACGCGAATGAAACCATCTAAATCAAATCCGGTTTCACTTCCCACGTCATCGAAGGGGCTAGCTGATTCATCTCCCTTGTCATTATCACCTCCTGATACGTTTCTCGAAGAATCATTGTTCTTATCCAAGTTCAAGAGCCACCTTATGCTATCAATCGCTGGGTCAATGATGTCTAAGAACCCCATAATCCATGAAGCATCATCCACAATTTCAGTACGCTGTTCCACACAACAATTACAACATTGGACAAAATCTTCTTTTTCCAATTAACTACGTACCCAAATGTTCTTACAAACTGTCGACGAGACTCGATATGTACGTTGTTGTGGGTTGCCTCGAATTCAGTCCGGGTTATAAGCATAAATGTTTACCACTCCTTAAAGGTACAATGTTGTAGGGTTCTTGTATGAGTTACATATATTATGGGCTTGTTGTCATGACTTTTACATAGGGATATTCCTAAGCCAATTTGCATATATTGTTGGTTCTTTGTAAGGACTTTGTCCACAGGGAAATACCTCAGCTAGTATTCTCCCGTGGACGTATGCTTTAAGCCAAATCACATACATCTTTTAGTGTTTTTGTGTAATTGCTGTTTTCTGTTCTCATTTTCATTTCCATCGTAAACATAAATGGCTTTGGTCCTTAGAATACGGGATCAAATAGTTTTGGAGGGTACTTGTCTCAAAGCCTTTGAATGTGAAAAAACAAATTCCTACATTTGATCGGTTGAATAGGCCCTACCTAGCTCGCTCCAGTAGCTAGACTCGCCTGCAAGGGTTCTGATGGGATCTTATCTGGTTTTTCCTCCCTAAGTTCGAACTGAGGTAGGCATGCCTGAGCCTAAGTGAAGCATTCATTTGTGGTTATTGGTGCTTTTCATTCAATTACTCATACTGGAGAGTAACTCACTTTGAGCAGATTGAATACAATGGATTGAGAGGAAAATACCTGCTGGAAATAGAGATTACGAATCTCCTCAGCGCGTGCATAATTTCCTTGATCCTCCTCAAGAGTCGCCCAAGTCATCCACGTAACATAGCTTTGTGAATTTACGTTTAGAGAAGCCCTAAATAGTCTCCGAGCAGCTGATAAGTTGCCAACTCTTTGCTCTAGTACTCCCCAAGCCTGCAAAATATGGTGATTGCAACTGAGATCAAGGAAAAAGTGAATCACCGTCCCTTTTTCAATGGTCTATTTTACCTGAAGACAACGAGCAGCACTTTCAGTGGTTGCTTTAATTGACAAAGCCCTTTTGTATAGTTCCCTTGCTGTGTCTATGTCTCCTTCTTTCCACTCCATCCACCCCCAAGCCTAAATCATCCCAAGACAAAACCATCAATGCCAAGCGATAAAACCACATACAGAAAGCACATTTGATAGTCAAAAGATAAAACTTGAAGACATCATGTTAGCGCAAGGGTTCGCCAACAATGAAAGTCGTTGAACTTAAAGAGTCAAGTTGAGATAGAGGGTTGGGCCCTCTGAAGGGCTTTCAGGGACTGGGAAAGACGGGTGGATTGTAGAGCTAGAGGCAAATCAAACGTTTGTTCGTTGGGTTTGGGCATGGATGAGTCTCGTCTGGGCCAGCATTGATGAAAAATTGATAAAAGAAGAACTTGTCCCTTCCCATCGCATCATTAACCGGTGGAGGATTAAATATCGGGTCCAGGATTCGAGTCAAATCGACCTTAATTTGAGAAACATAGTTTATGGGCCACTAATGTAGCGACTTGTCGAGCATGAATCAACTGGATCCAAAGTGCCCCTTGAATGTCTTTTTGACAAAGGTTAACTCTTTCATTTGGAAAATCTTGCTCCAAAGCAACCTGAGGTCACTTTGAATCCGGTATTTGTAATAGTTGGAGATATTCTTTGCACAATAGCACTCCAAGAAAGCCGCAGAACAAAGCAACTAAATTTGGGCATGAAATAAGGAAATAAAAGATGTGGAATTTAGTTTGGAGCCTAGTCCTACGGACATATCTAGTGCCTAGTCATAAAGACATATAGTCATAGCACCTTAAACTGGGCTTTTTGGTTACTAAGCAGCATTGTCCTCCTTTCTCTTTTTCAACTAATTTGGGATCTACAAGTGTTCAAAGACAATCACAGACAAAATATTCATGTGGCAAGTCTCAAATAAAGAGAATAGGAGCAGAAATAAGTAAGCTGTAACAAAATAAACGAGGAAAGGGAGCCCGGACGGTGGAAGAGCCAGGAGAGGCCGGGTCATTTGACAGAAATGGAAGAATTTATAAAGCAATCTAATGAATAGCACGTGAATTAGCTTCCAAGGTCGAGCAGTCTCAATTTCACTACAGATCATGCAAATGAATGTTGGTGTTCGAAAAGAAGGTGTCGCCCAACAAGTGGCAGATTTGGATGCAAACTCGTTCATAGAGGAAGAGTACGTGTGCTAGCACGCTACGACTTACGCAGTTGATTGGATCAGATAGCCATTCGGGCAACCAACCAAACCC
>JABCMJ010012075.1:0-12733 GCA_014822125.1 Arbutus unedo | reverse complement strand
ACTTTCCATTATACCTCTTTTAAATTCTTGAGGGAAGTCCCGTTTGAAATATTAAACCTTGACCTTGGCCGGCGCCTTAACGATGCATTTTTGCCGGCCGGTCAACCATCATGGTCAGTCAATCTTATTGGGATGCGGTTTGATATTACGAGAGGACACAGCTTCATTCGTATGGTTATTTGAGACTTGGGTTGCTTGCATGAATGAGTGTTCTCCCAAAGTCATAATCACTGACCAATGTAGGGCTATGCAAAATGCAATAAGTATTGTGTTTCCAAATGCTCGACATCGGTGGTACTTGTGGCATATAATGAAAAAGATTCCTGAAAAGTTAAAAGGGTACAAAGCATATGAATCGATTAAATGTAGTCTTTCTAATGCTGTCTATGATTCATTAACTGAAAAAGAATTTGAAAAAAAATGGGGGAATGTTGTCGATGCATATCGGTTAGAGGGCAATCAATGGCTAAGTGGCTTGTACGAAGAAAGGTATTGATGGGTGCCAGCATTTGTAAAAGATACTTTCTGGGCAGGGATGTCAACAACTCAGCGGAGTGAGAGCATGAATGCTTTTTTTGCTGGGTACGTCCATTCTAATACCACGTTGAAAGAATTTGTAGAGCAATATGAGAATGTCTTGCGTAAAAAGGTGCAAAAAGAAGAAGAAGAAGATGCACATTGTTTCCATGTACAAGTTAAAAATGTGTCTCCTTATGGGTTTGAGAAATGTAAGGAATTCTAAGCTGAATTGGCAGGTAAGATTGCATGCAGTTTGAGTTTTGTTAAGATGGATGATTGCATTACAGAATTTGAGATAGAGGAGGACATGAGATTTGGGGGGAGTGAAACCTTAAAAACTGTTACTTTCAATGTTCATTTTAACGAGAAGTCAAGAGAAACTAATTGTAATTGCCGATTGTTTGAATGTAAGGGTATTGTGTGCAAGCATATCATCATGGTTTGGACAAAAAAGAAGCTCAATTTAGCGCTGGAGAAATACATTCTACGAAGATGGAGAAAAAATATTAGTAGGAGTCACACAAAAGTAAAGGTTAGTTATGTGAATTGGGATCCCAAGCCCGAATGGCGTTGCTATGAAAATATGATGAGTGTTTTCCATGTGGCTGCTAACAACGCCATGGATTTCGAGGTCAAGAGCGAGAGGGTTATGGCTAAGTTACAAGAAGCAATAGCAAAGAACGAAATTTGTGATGATGAGATGGTGGTGGATTCCATCAATATACAAGATAGTAATGTAAGTTCAAAAGATAAAGAATATCTCATCGGTGATCCAATTAAACATCGTCTGAGAGGACACCTCCAATCAATAGGAAACAACCAAGGATTGAGAAAATCATTAAAAAGTTTCGGCAATCAAGCAAAAGGTTTCAAGTTAGTGAAGACAAGAGAAATCGTAGACTGGTATACCTACCCAACTTGCAATCATTTTACACTAGAAGAAATAAATAAATTTCTTTCTATTTATACTAACATGTTATTTAAATGTGTATGACTAGGGTTCAATAGAGAATGAAGATGTGGAGGTTCGGAATACTCATACTCATGCTACGGGATTCAACGAAAATTTCATACAAGAGAGTGTAAATTTTAGTGTAAGTATGCTTATTTTTTGAATATTTACTCATTTTTTGAATACCTGACAAATTATTTTTTATTTTAGGCATCTCAATTAATTGGACAACATTTGGGCATGTGGAGCTATGACCTTAATGAGGCTCCACTTGACTTGGAAAACTAAAGTGCAAATGCTTGAAGAGTTATAAGTTCTTCCTATATTGGTTGTTGCAAAGATTGGACTTATTTGAATGGTTGGATCACATTCAGCCTTTTTGTATGTATAACGGGTGTTGTTAAATAGTTAGATCACATTTTGTCTGTATAGGTTGTTTCTGTTGCAATTTTCTTATCAGTTGCTTGGATTTGAAGTGTCAAATATTTTGTCCACATTTTGTTTACGGAGGTGCGGAATACTCGTTACGTAGATTTGAGTTGAATTAGTGGTGTTACAACCAACTTTATATTATGTTATGTGAAATACCTGTTGATTTTCAAGTGATCAGGATCTCCCACGTAAGAATCTATGTCTCCATCACTTGGAAAATCACATTGAAAAACAACTTTGCACCAGTTTCTACACTTGGAAAAGCAGCTCCAAAACTCTTACAACACTTTAAAACACAATTTCAGCACTCTTATATTCTGTTTCAGCACTTTTTTCACTTTGAAAAGCAGTCCAACATTTGAAAATAACTTCTGGAACTTTAGAAAACAAGTTGTAGCACTTTAAAACTGAAATTTCAGCACTTCATAGCCCTTATAATCAGTTTCTGCACTTTTGGCACATTCAAAAGCAGTTCCAGCACTTGAAAATTATTTGGAAAAGTCGCTCCAAAACTCTTACAGCACTTTAAAACACAATTTCAGCACTTCGCAACCTTGTTTCAACACTCTTATATTCTGTTTCAAGCACTTTTTTCACTTTGAAAAGCAGTCCAACACTTGAAAAAAACTTCCAGAACTTTAGAAAACAAGTTGTAGCACTTTAAAACTGAAATTTCAGCACTTCACAGCCCAGTTTCAGCACTCTTATAATCAGTTTCTGCACTTTTGGCACATTCAAAAGCAGTTCCAGCACTTGAAAACTACTTCCAGCATTGAAAAAATAACTTCAGCACTATAAATACCCAATTGTAGCACTAAAAACGCAGTATTTTCATCACTTACATATGGTTAATCATGAATCCATCATTGCAATGCTTGAAACTATTAACACACATCACATTAGGAGAAAAACAAATTTTCATATTTCGATACATTCCTGTTTCAAAGCTCAATACATTTCCACATACCAAAACATTGCTACATTTACTAACTATCTATGCATAACATAAAGCTCTATACAAAATTCACTTCCTTCACTAAGAGAGATTGATTCATTACAACTGAAGCTTCACAACCACGATGTCAATGCAACGACCGGTGATGAAGAGAGAATGAGTTGGATTTGGAACTTTGTGAATCTTCCTATTGAATGACATCTTCACTACTTTTGATCTCAACAACTTGTATATTGCATTGAGCTGATTCTTTTGCTACCTGTTGGGGCATATATAGCAACAATAGTCTCCTGAGGGAAGCTTCTAACACTTACGGAGGTTTTGACAGTCCGTTCAAGTTCATGAGGCAAGTTAGAGAGTGTATTCTGAGAGCTACTAGTCTCATCACAATCATTTAGAGTATTCTCTTTCATTTTCATAGGAAGTCCTTTTGCCATCTATAGAATCAGAACATTAAACAAAATTTTTGAACAAATGAAGTGAACAAACGGATAATGTTTTTGTTGCAGCCGTTCTCGACTAAGTGTTAGACAATTTTAGGAAAGAAAGCTCAAAACCACTTGTAAGGAAATAAAAATCTTGTATTGTGAACACTTCTGTGCAAGAATGAGAAAAACATTTGATTCTTTTAGTTTTTAATCTTGCCAAGATTATAAAGATAAGTCATATGAAAATGCCTTTTGTATGTATTAAATCCAAAGTTTGGTCTCTCGAAGTCATTACTTAAGGCATTTCAACCAATTTCAGACAACATGGTACATCATATTGTTAGCTCTACAAATAACCATCTAATTTTATGAACATGCTTTCCAAAATCAAACAGAAGATAATATAATCTACATTAGGGGAATCACTTAGTAGTTAGCAATTTGGACAAAAACTCACAAAATTATTTATCCCATGTGTGGTTATAATCGGGAAAAAACAAAAAAAAAAAAACAATTAGAAATGCACATAGTAAAAAGAAAATCACTTTTTTGAGTAATATGAATTTATAGTCCATAAGGACAAAAATAAGTAAAACAATCAAAATATTAAACTAAAACCAAAAAGAGAGACGAAAAAATTGAGCAACTTGAATTAGTCTAAACACTATAGGTGCATATCTGAGATAGAGAATTGACAGTGTGCAAATATAAGGAGGAAAGACTAACCGGGGAGGTCAACTGAGTAAACGTGAGAATCCTGGGTTTCAGAATAGTGGACGTAATTTTAGGAGTTCAAGTGGTGGGGAAACAGAAGGTGAGAGTTGAGAAGAGACGACGGCGGCAACGACGATAGAGGTGGTGGTTGGTGGTGAAAATGAAGTAGGAGATGGGTTCAATTCGATGGAACTTCATTTTTGCTGGAAACTTGAATGGCGACCGCAGCAATAGTGTAGACGGCGACGGCGGCTTTTGTGGTGGTCCGGCGACGTTAGTGGTGGTCGGTGATGGGAATGAAGTAGGAGTTATTCATGGAGTTCTTTTGCTGGAAACTTGAAAAGAAGGAAAAATTAGGACTTTTTACCCGCTCAAGCTTTTGCCCAAAATTTTGAACAAATTTGAAAAAGTGGTGAGCCCACAAGGCCATCCACCGGACTCCAAGTGGAATTTGTACATTCTTAGTACCCATCTTGTGTACCCATAGAATTATTGCTTTTCAGTATATCCCATTGCCTTTGTATTTGAGGATGAGGGGACTGTTGTACTTGGGTATCTTCCTTGATTACTTGAGAAAGTATGCTGTCCAACTGGACAAGGGATTTGTTTGATATCCAATCGCCATCCTGGCATCATTGCAGCAGTTAATTTCCCAAATTTCAGGTTGGGGTGAGCCACACTCATGCCATCGATTTTGCATGAGGCATATCCAAGCCAATTTTCGGAAGAAATTCCCTAAAAAACATCTTCGCAGTTGGATGTGGCAAGCTGGTAGTCCTCACCAGGTTCGTAAGTTCGATGCCTTAACTTAGCAAATCAAGGAGTTGGATGACACTAAAGAAAAGAAAGTTTGGCTATTGTTCCGAAAGATCGGTGGACACTTGCCCACAATGGTGGCCGGTGCTATCGAGTGCTGACGACAAACACATTGGAACATTTCAATAATGTGTTGAAGGGAGCAAGGAATCTGCCTATTACTGCAAGCGTCCAGTTGATTTTTTATAAGGTGGTTAGTTACTTCAGTGCCGGATGAGAGTTAGCAGCAACCGAGATCAATGAAGATGTAAAATATGCTCCTCAAGTGTTCGAGTTAGTTACTCGACATCAAATAAGGGCAAATAACCATATGTTGCATTCATTCAACATTGTGGATGGGGTGTTTGAGGTTGTCACAGGTATAAGGAAGACAATGGGAAATGACGTCCTAGTGGTGTAACCTTTTGAGCAATCATGTACTTTAGGAAAATGGAAAATACATAATATCCTTGTTCTATGCTATAGCCTCGTGTCACAATCGTCATATTGTCTGGGAGATATACGTAGCAGCAGATTACTTGATCAATGCCTTTGCTAACGCTTATTCACCTCAGTTTCATCCTTTTTTTTGGGTCCTGGAAACAGAATATTTGATTGGCAGTTAATGTCAGTAGAGGAAGGGGAATGGGCTGGGTGGCACCCTAATGCATGGGAGTGTAAGGCTGCCGCCACGTGGGCTGCACTCCACTTCCAGTTTCATGGATTGGAATACGAAGATTACTGGGAGGCATCTGATCTCCCCACCTTTGTCCCTAGTCCTACACTTCTCCACAGTAAGGACCGCCAAAAGTCAACGCGCATTCTGAATGAGATGGATGTCAAAGAGAAGCGCATGCATACATACTTGTTGTGGCTATGCAAGATAGAAGGTGATGATCGGTGAATGTGTCCATATAGGAATTAGCAAGGCTCATCCAGCAAGTACTTGAATGCAACCTGCGTAACAATTGTTCTTAGTTACTGCGCATTCTGAATGAGATGATGTCAAAGAGAAGCGCATGCATACATGTTGTGGCTATGCAAGATAGAAGGTGATGATCGGTGAATGTGTCCATATAGGAATTACCAAGGCTCATCCAGCAAGTACTTGAATGCAACCTGCGTAACAATTGTTCTTAGTTACTACCTGTAGTAACTTAATCTGTTGACAGTTTCCTTCAGTTCTAGTTCATCAAAAAATGTAGGTTCTCTCAGTGGTCGTAATGGGCCCTGTCTTTGTAAGAGTTTCTTTAAGTTGTACTTATGTTTCTGTTTTTCCTGTTACGTTATCTGATTTTGTAGGTGAGCAGGTGGCATAGACGTGTTCATATGTTTTTTACGTAACGTGTACCGAACAATAGGAGGTATTGATCATGTTAATTGATGAGCGACCTTGGCAGTTGATTGAGGCAGGTCCTATAAACAGGGATGTTCTTCACTTACAGCCTTATAGATGCACAGTAATATGGGACACGCAGGAGGAGAAAATTCTCACATGTCGAAGGAACGACTGCAGATTGCATCGGGTTCATCAAGCTCAAGACTTGCGTGTGCTTCGTTACTTGAACGAGGCAGGATTTTATGGGTGGTACCGTCTGGGGTTTATAGAGTTAGATTCGGCATTGGTTACAGCCCTAGTTGAGAGGTGGCGTGTAGAGACGCATACTTTTCATCTTCCTGTTGGTGAGAGCACCATAACTTTACACAATGTTGCCATCTTGTCTGGTTTGCCTGTGGATGGTGATCCGGTCACGGGGGTTGACAAACATGAAAACCTCAAGGTTGGAAAGAACTATGTCTGGAGTTACTTGGATTGATACCTCCAGATGACAAACTTAAAGGTGGTCGACTATCTCTCAGTTGGCTTGCAAGTAACTTCAGCGCCCTTCCTGATGGTGCTAGTCATGAGAAAGTGCAGTGCCACACTAGAGCTTGCATATTGATGATGGTTGGTGGTCATTTACTATCTGATAAGTCCCAGGGTTTGGTAAAGCTTTTATTCTTGCCACTTTTGAGGGATTTCGGTGCATGTGGTAGATTGAGTTGGGGTGCAGCTGCATTAGCATGCTTGTACTGCCATATGTGCGAGGCTACTAAGGCAGATGTCTCAGATATAGGTGGGCCACTCATTATGTTACAGGTATGGATTAACACACCAGTAATAAATACAAATGCACACATATTTGAAGTTCTTTACTAAGAATTTACGGTTTTCAATAGTTATGGGCATGGGAGAGATTGTCCCATATTCAGCCAAGAAGGCTATCCACTACATTACACCGACCACAACCTGTTCCGGACAGTATGATGGTGGGTGACAACAATTGTGACGAGGCTAAAGATATGCAGCTTGAGCATGACCCTTTGCCAAAAGGCCCTTATGGTTGTAGGTAATACCAATTTTTGCTTTGGGTTTTGTCATTCGTACTGAATTAAAGTTGAAGTAGTTCTAATTGTTACTTTATTTGAACTTAACTAGGTGGCACGCTTACTTAGCTCATGGTTCTACAATCGCTCATTCATTGAGACATTACAGGGACCATATAGACCAAATGAAGGATGAGCAGGTTAGAAAAACAATATTCTATTCTGTCTAACGATGTGACTAAAGATTTGACTAGTTTCTATTTCATGCCTACTTGTAGATGATATGGCAGCCATACACTTTTGATGTCCTCGAACAACTTCCTGCATAGTGCCTTGTTGGTAACAAGATTTGGCAGACTAGTGCATCATTTATATGTTTTGATGTTGTTGAGTTACACCTCCCAGATCGTGTATTGCGTCAGTTTGGCATGTGGCAACCTATCCCTTAAACTTGTGATACCAAGAATGAACTTCATGCTACTGATTGCCGGGGGAGACCTAATTGTGATTGGGAGGCTGTTCATGTTTCCTTTATTAGGGAGTTGAGAGAGCGTCGTAGCCACGTTGTTCGGGGGAAGCCATTTCAAGGGCGTATGGAGTATGGTGATCCATATATGCAGTGGTACAGAAGTATCACTCGACTGTTGATCCTCCCTCCCACGAGAGTGCCTTCAGTTGGATTTCAACCAGTTGCAGGGGTTAGAGCGCTCTTGGTAAGTGCATATTGATTCTAATCCCGTTTTTATTTTTGAAGACAATGAGCATGCCTTTGGAATTTTATGCAGGTGGATAGTTTAGCAAGGGTGCACCAGATATCTGTAGACACTTTAGGTGCATATGATGCTGATCAGGGTATAGGAGCACTGGAGCAAATTCGTGAAAGATGTCAAAATGCATTTAGTGGAATCAGTGAAGAGCAACACCTTGCTTACCGCCCATCCCTCCCCAGTGAAACTCCTACTCACTCCCCTCCACCCATGTTGATTCGGCCTCGTGTTGTTGTTCGTCAGCGCACATGGGGTCGTCGAGCTCGTATGGGAGGGGTGATAGAACAACTGCTACAGATAGAGTACCAAATGATACCTCTACTCCTTTTCCAAACGACACCGCTACACCGTTGCCAAATGAATCCTCCCCGCCTTTGCTTGATGTTCACCCATCCATATCATCTGCAGCCTCGCCCCTAGTGGAAACACTTATCCCAAATGGCACATTGACCATATCACAAACAACGAAACCCGTCTTGCTTGTTGGAGAATCATTGCTAGACGGCTCAATTGGTCATAATGAGGAGCATCTTGAGAGTACCATTACACAACTTGAGCATGTTGAGGACACATCATTATTAGCTTCCCACACCACCTTACCAGCAAGAGGCTCTTTGGACAACCAATCTCAGACCCAAACACCCCCTCAAATCCCTATCTCATGGCCCATGATTCCATTCTAACCCAAAGTTGGGTGATTTCACTCATGGACGCTTTCGATTGGGGATCTCGAAATCTACCCCCCTCGGATTTTCCTTCACTATTTCCCATACAAGTGTTTGATAGTTTAGTACTTTCTGCATAAAAAATCTTTCATAAAGAGCCCACTTGTGTTAAAATTGATGGCTTTGACACGGATTCGAGTGTTGTGGTGGTTGGGGACGTTCATGGGCAATTGCATGACATGATTTTCCTGCTGCAGGATGCAGGTTATCCGATGGATAACAGGTTTTTTGTGTTTAATGGAGATTATGTGGATAGAGGGGCTTGGGGTCTTGAGACATTCCTTCTCTTATTGGCGTGGAAGGTATGTATGTTTCACTTCTATCCATATCTTTAGTTTCAAATTGAATTGGAAAACCAAAGCTTTGTTTGACCGAGTGACATTTTGATGGTCTCAAAAGTCTTTTGTATGTACTTCTAAGAACTTTTTTGTTGGTAGTTTGTTAACCTTCTCCTATCACTTGATGACAAAATTAACGTCTTTGATATACATGGGAGTGTAAAGTGCCCTTTACTTTTCGGATTCTCTTTGTATAGGGGGCGCCATCACTTAATGTCTTGGCCTTTGGAATTTGGCACTTATGGAAATACGAAGAAAGAAATAGAAACTTTTTTACGAGTATGCTTTGATTAATGCAGTGTTAAAGGTTTCTTTAATTGTATGAATGCATGTTTATCACAAGTATTTAAGGAAGTAAGTCAATTTTTTGCTGCAATTACTATATCTACTGTGAGAGGCTAATTCATTGTATGGGATTGTAAATCCATTGTACGACTCTACTTATTATGCTAATTTTTGGTTGTTTTGTGGTTTTCCTATCTTTTTCATGTTCAACACTGCTGATACTTACTGAACTGTAAATTAGCAAAATTATGTGAAATACAAAGGATCAGGAATGTGAAGAACTTAATCAATTGAAATCTAAATGTGACCTAGTACGTGAATTTGCTATAGATGATTGCTGCTAAACAGGTTATGTTTGTGAAACTACAATGGATTAAGGTTTGATCATTTGGACTTCATTTATTGTTTAAAATGATCGACCCTAAAGTTGCTATATGTCTCCTATGAGACTTGGTAATGTACCGGATATGTAATGTGACAACATTATCTATTTTAGGAGGACTAAAAGCTTAATCACACTTAGTCGATGGGGACATGAAAATGGAAACAACATAGAAAGTGAATTAAAACCTATTCTTGGGAACAATCATGGAATCATTCCATTTTCAGGAAACTATCATACATACTTGTGTGAGTTTCTAGTATTCAGCTTCATAAGAAGTGGAACAATTTGAACACAAGTGTGTTTGTAAATTTTGAAATTCAACAAAAGAAGAATAAAAATGGAAACAAGACTAATGATAAGCATATGGTTACTATGCTAATGGTCTATGTACCTTGTTCGAGACTCATATATGTGTATGAGATGTATTCTGTTTAGTTGATATTTTGCGACAATTGTTTTTGTTATTGATATGGAAAAGAGATATATAAAAGTGTAGGATGATAATCCACCCTAACACAAAAGCTTTTATTTATATAGAGAGTGTAAAACATAAACTTCCCACATAACCAATGTGGGACTAAACTACTAACTTAATTATCCTAATATTCTACCACTCTCCCTCAAGCTGGAGAATAAATATCAAAAAGTCCCAGCTTGTCACAAAGCAACTCCAACCGTGGTTTGAACAACGGCTTAGTAAACATTTCGGGTAACTGGGTACTAGTAGACACAAAAGGAGTAGCAATAATACCACCAGTTAATTTCTCTCGTACAAGGTGATAGTCTACTTCGATGTGTTTAGTTTTCTCGTGGAAAACTGAATTGGACGCTATGTGAATAGTAGCTCGATTATCACAATACAGATTTATAGGCAACTGTACTGGGAAACCTATCTCCTCAAGAAGTGAACGAATCCACACAATCTTACAAGTTGTGTGAGTCATGGCTCTATACTCTGCCTTGGCACTAGATCGCGCAACGACCGTTTGCTTCTTACTTTTCCAATTAATAAGATTTCTATCAAAAAAGATGCAGTAGCCTATAGTAGATCTCTTGTCAGTTAGACTTCCTGTGAAGACCTCAACTCGCAAGTGCCCACTAGTACGATAAAGTAGACCACGTTCTAGGTGGGCCCTGAGATATCTCACAATTCTTAGAACAACCTCCCAGTGTGGAAGACGAGGAGCAAACATAAATTGACTAACCAAACCGACTGCAAAAGAAATATCAGGACGAGTAACAGTAAGATAATTCAACTTTCCAACTAAGCGACGGTACTGATCGGGATTAGAGAGCAACTTCTCCTGATCAACGCACAGTTTAACATTAGGATCCATAGGAGTCTCGACAGGCTTTGATCCTAGTAAGCCAGTCTCTTCTGGAATATCCACCATATATTTTCTTTGTGATAAGTTAATACCATCTTTAGACCGTGCCACCTCAATACCCAAGAAATATCGTAATTTTCTCAAGTCTTTGGTATGAAACTGACGTTGTAGGAATAGTTTCAGATCATCAATACCTTTTTATTATCACCTATAATAATAATGTCGTCTACGTTGACAATCAATAATATTCTGCCTTAGTCAGAGACGAGAGAAAATACAGAATGATCAAAATGGCAGCGCTTCATACCAAACTGAAGGATAGCATTACTGAACTTGCCAAATCAAGCTCTCGGAGATTGTTTTAGCCCATAATGAGCTTTCCGAAAGCGACATACCTGAGAGGACTACCCCTGAGCAACAAACTCGAGTGGTTGCCCCATATAAACTTCCTCGGTGAGGTCGCCATGTAAGAAGGCATTTTTGACATCCAATTAGAAAAGGGGCCAGCCAAGATTGACTGCAAGAGAGATAAGAAGACGAATCGAGCCGAGCTTGGCAGCGGGAGAGAAAGTTTCAGCATAGTCGACACTATAGGTCTGAGTATAGCCCTTAGACATAAGACGAGCTTTATAGCGCTCAACAGTCCCAACAGTGAACACCTAACGACACCCAACAGTAGACTTTCTAGACGGAAGAGATACCAGGGTCCACGTATGGTTGGTATGAAGAGCAGTCATCTCCTCCTCCATAGCTGTTCGTCACTCAGAAAGAAATAGGGCCTCCTGAACAGTGTTAGGAACAGAAATAAAGGAGACAGAACAAGAAAAAACACGGAGAGATGGTGAGAGATGATTATAAAAATCAAACTGAGCGATGGAATGAGAAGTAGTACAAGTGCGAATACCGTTACGGAGGGCAGTGGGCAAGGAGGCGGGAGATGTAGGGGCCGGAGCAGGAGATGGCGGCGAAGGCGGATCCCGGGGCGGAGGAGAGGAGTCAGGGGCAGGTGGAAGCGGAGCCGGAGAACTTTTGGGATAGCAAACATATACCTGTAAGGGTGGTGAGGAAGGTGAGATGGGCAGAGGAAAGGGCTCCGGAATGGGCATGGCAGCGGGCAGAACCTCGGAAGAAGATGGGGAACCTACAAAAAATGGGACGGACTCATGGAAAGTAACATCAGTAGACACAGATTGACGACGAAGGGTGGGTGAATAGCATTTATAACAGTTTTGAGTGCGGGAATAGCCTAAATATACACACTTGGTGGATCAGGCATCAAGTTTATCCCGACTAGGATCCAGGACATGCACGTAAAAGGTGCACCCAAAAACCTAAGGAGGAAGGGAGTAAAGGGGGCAATCAGGACAGAGTAAAGCATATGGTATTTGGCCACCTAAGACAGTAGAGGGCATTCGATTAATAAGGTAACCGGCAATAAGGACT
Source organism: Arbutus unedo (assembly GCA_014822125.1). Lineage (NCBI taxonomy): Eukaryota > Viridiplantae > Streptophyta > Magnoliopsida > Ericales > Ericaceae > Arbutus > Arbutus unedo. Next base: position 300 of record JABCMJ010012075.1, on the reverse strand, counting down.
GCATCACTTCAGTAAGATTTGGGAACCTGCATGTGCAATAAGAGAGCACGAGTAACGTTCAATAGGTGGCCCAATTTGCGTTCGGTGATGTCATTTTGCTGTGGAGTCCGAGCGCAAGAGGACTGATGTAAAATCCCATGTGCATCCAAAAACTGTGATAAAGATTGATGAAAATATTCACGAGCATTATCAGACCGAAACAAGCGAATAGGCACACCAAATTGTGTTTTTATTTCCTCATAAAATGATTTAAAAATGGAGTACAACTCAGACCGGTGTTGCATAAGATAAATATAAGTA
>JABCMJ010012074.1:0-20595 GCA_014822125.1 Arbutus unedo | reverse complement strand
TTTACCCCGAGATTCTCTGTGGTTCGACTCCGGTACTTCCGGATATTATTATGCTACTCTGATACCTTTTCCTACGCTTGGGAATAGCACTTATTCATGATCATATCATTACACCATTTCTTAGCAAGCATTCTTGACATGTGTAAGGAGCAAGCCGCTGGGAATCCAACAGCTTGACACCTCAATCCACGAGGTGTGTTCTCTCTCATCTGCCTTCTTACCACCTCCCACATGCTGCTAAATGTTAACAGGTGTCCCATGGTATACATATATACATACCAAAATAACCTCCTGTTAGAAACGTTATATTATAATGCTAATTACACCAAACCCCCTTAATAAGTTCCAATTCCAGAAATCAGCTCCCTTACTCTAGTATACCTCAGATAACCCCTTAATCATTGTATTAACCTCAATTCATTCACAAATTATACCAATATTCAAAATTCTACGTAGTTTTTGAATTCGGGTTGGGTCCTTACACTGATCAAATTTATACCATCCTAGACCACGATAATACAAAGTTCTGAATATTGTATCGGCTTAAGTACCGATTTTTCTATTGGTATGATACGTACCGGTCATATACCGAGCACCGTATCGTATTTATCGCAACTATCAATATATATATAAATCAGAGAGAGAGAGAGCCCAAAAAATTTAATTTTTTTCGCGCAATTATCAATATATATATATATATATATGTATGTATATGTACTGACCAGTATTTAAAACGGTACGGTATTAAAGGTATTTGGTACCATTTTTATACCAAAACCATACCGGCTTGTATGGTAGGATATTGATAATCTTGCCATAATGTACAAGATACCTTAGCTCAAGCATCAAACAACAAAGAAGTCGAGCCGCCACGACATGAAAAATATACAGGAGCCAAGTCCACATTGTAAATTGTACTGCAATGAGTCTGAAAATGCTCGAGCATTTAGGATTGGCTTAGTTTATGACCTCGCTAGAGGAAATGATGAAAAATGATGATTGAACATTACTTGACCTCACAATGTAAATTGTACTTCGTTGTTCATTGAGCATTTAACAACGAAGCTGGGTATAGAGCTGTTATTGCGGGGCTAAGACACGCCATAACCTTGAGGGAAAAATAGATCACCATCTTTTATGGCTGCTAGCCGGTCGTCAAGCAGAGCGAGGGAGAATAAGAGGCAAGAGACAGTCATATGGTGACCTACGCTCCCCACTAGCTAGAAAGATGATAAACGAGTTAGCACAAATGATAGTCAAACAGATCGTCAGAGAGCAGAACCACAATACTGATGCCCTAGCCTTTCTAGTCTCGGTTACTGGAGTAGTGTTCACACGGAGTAACCCAATAAAGGCTGGAAGAAGAAACCACCTTGAGAAGGGCTATTGTGCCCTTGGATTTGCTCTGATGGAGGAGGGGGATAATGTCCGACCTGGGCCTTTGAATCAAAAGTTGGGGCATCGACCCGAGCCCTTTTTAACGGAGGCAGTTGCCCAAGGGCAAAGAGCATATCCTAGGTAATCTCATGCCCATGCAAGAGCTCGGCAACAAAAATGTCCTCAACGCAGGGCAGTTGGGGATCGCCAAGAGCAAAAGAGATAGCATCCAGAATGAAGGCAAAGGAAGTAGCTACCCCCACATGCTTCTGAGATGTCATTCTTCCATCTCTCCTGGCAAGTCCCCTTTCACGTTCTTTCATCAATCGACGGAGATTGTAGGTGTTAGAAATACTGCATATTTAATTTTAATAATGAAAATTAGTTTCATAATTTGCACATAATTTTTAGTCATAAAAGAAATTATTTTGATATTTCCTAAATGAACTTAATGATTACGCTATGTCTATGTCATCATTTAAAATGAAATACAAATCATACATTTATGGCACCTAAGTATAAAACATTCCAAATGATTTTAATGCATCATGAATTGCATGGAATGATTGATATAATGTACAGATTATCTTTGAAATGGTCTAAAGTTTGTTGAAGAATTTTTTAGGATATTTTTCAGAGCTTTTTGATTCTAACTGGTAGATAAACCGATGGTCCTGCAGGTCGACCTCCCAGTCTTTCGGTCAAGACAAATTGAAACAATTTTGGAAAAGTACAACTACTGGGTAGAGGGCTTGACAGCCAATTAATGACACTGGTTGACCACCCGATCTTCTGGCCGGTCTATCGGCCCATTGTATTTTGGTTGTTGACAGCAGTTTCAACGGGCAACAAAGCATTAAATGCATCCCCAACTACCATCAATGGCTAGAACGGCCAAAATATCATTTATATCTTCTCTTGGTTAATTTATGGATATAAGATAACTATTCCAAAGAGATTGATCGAGCATTCAAGAGTATTCAAGAGCATTCAACCACTTTCAACTTTTACCCCTTGAGTTCTCACTTTGTATAAGCTTTTTAGTTTCATATCTACTCAAAGAGGAGTGATCATATTGTATTGAGTGAGCTTTAAACCTTTCATATACAAAACTTTGTAATTATTGTTTGAGTGTTTGAGTGATAAACACTTGTGAGGATCTTAGAATCAAAGTATGAGTTATTTTGAAGATCAAGATTGTAAGAGGTTCGCTAGCTCCTTGGGAAAGCTAGAAGTTGTAATGGCATCTCAACTAGTGGAACTCAAGAAGTCCTCTTGAAGAAATGGACTAGGGATTTGAGACAAACAAATTGCCAAACCACTATAAGTCTTTCTTTTCTCTCTTGTCTTATTTACTTATTGCACTCTAGGTGTTTGATAAAATTCCTAGCATAATTCTTATTTGGTATTTTGTACTTAGCAACCCAATCCACCCCCCTCTTGGTTGCCTATTAGGATAACAGTAGGCATCCTACTTCGCCTGTGCGGCCTTCGGATCGACCATTTCCTAAATTTCATAGACAGATGGAGAAAAACCAATGCTTTGTTGGGATCTTTGATGACTCATCTCAGCAGATGGTTGGCGCAAACCGAGTTGAACTATCTCTCTCCCTTTTCCAAAGATTGGCATAAATTTCCCCCCCCCCCCCCCCCCAAACTTCCTTTGACTGAGAAGGGTGATTTGGAGTGCATTCAGATAAGTTGCTAAAGAAGGAGGAGTCAAAACTACTACCAGAAGTCTCCCCATCAAAATTGGTGACAGAGGCTTCCTCGTCGGCTTGGTCAGCAAGGGGTTCCTCAGAGTCAAAAGGTTCAGAAGTAGGGGAAGGATTGTAAGGCGTGTGGTCTAATTGCATACAACTCCGCCTGAAACGAGTAGCTAGATTCCCATTGTTGCCGTGAGGAAGACCTTTTGTGTTAGTAAAAGCAAAAGTGGCAGGGTAATAGTTCAGTAGGTTATGAGAATGGCACCCAGAGCCCCTGAGGTCCTCAAGTTTGGCTTATGCCAATGCCCGATCGACATTTCTGACAATGAACAGATCAATGCTTATGCGACTTTTATCAGCAAGAGGTGAAAGGCTTTTAGGTAAGGCGCCATCAAGACCAGCTCGCTTGCTTTCACTCACGCCCAACGCCCAACTCTCAACTCTCACCTAATGATTGAGAGGAGTTCATAACTTTCTAGAAGAAGGAGTCGACCGAACGTCCTAGCTTTTTGGGCAGTAAGGAAGATCTTTTTCGTTGTTCCACTTTTAAATATGTTAGTTTAGCAAGGAACTTTCCTGAAAGTGTTAAGCCTAGGAGCGGGCGAAATGGATGATGATCCCTTTCAACATTCAAGAAGACAAGTCAAAATAAAGATAACCACAAAGCAAAATGAACAAACGAATGAAAAGGAAGCTTACCAGAAGCCCCCTCAACGCGAGGAACACGTTTGGCTTCCTCGTCATCGACTGGGTACTCCCATGCCTCAGATACTTCAACCAAAATAGGATCTACACCGTTTGCTGAGGACGGAAAACCTTGGACCAAATTTAGGTTACACTACAAGCCTAGGGAAAATACATCTGAGGCATTTGCGTGTTCACTACACCAACAGGCTTATGTGAGGCCCATTTCAAAGATTAACAAGAGCGAATAGCCTCCAAACCAATACTAGTGCCCAAAAGATCTGTTAAGAGCTATAACCCCCGACATCACTTGGTAGAAATTACAGGTAGCCTAGAAGGGGAAAATCCTCCGAAAGTGTGAGACCCTCACACAAAAAAATGAATAAATAAATAAATAGAAATATTGTGGGTAATTTAAAAATTAGATTAAATTAAGAAACAGAGACTTTTTAGGTAAGTTAGGTAGTTTATTTGACGAATGAGGAGATACTCCGAAATTATTTTAGGGGTAAATGAAGTTGCTTCAAAACATAATCGGAGACCGATGAGTAGTTGGATAAATTAATTTAAGCATTAGTGATAGCTGGACGTTGACCTCGATATTACTCTAGGGATAATCGGACGAGGTTTAGAGTTCCTAGGATTAAATAAGATTTATAAGTAATAGTAATAACCAAGGAAAATAATAATAATTACGGAAGATAGTTATAGATATGTATTAGTTTGCCATCTCCTACTATAGTTTGGATAGTCATATGAGTCTAACTATGCCACCTATAATTAGCTTGGCCACATCATGCTTGGGTCTTCTTTGATGCAAATCCTGACAAAAAAAATACAAGCTGCTCCCATATCAATTGTATTTTGCCGAGACGAAGAGAGAGAGGGAGAGCTGGGAAGAGAAAAAAGAGAGGAAAGAACGCACAGAAATAGAAGGTAAGGTTGAAGAATATCTTCGTGTTGTTTCTTTACCACTTTATGAGTTTTTTTTTATGTATTAAATCTTAAGCTATGTTCATTAGTTAATGGTTTTAGCATAGAAAATAGATTCTAAGGTTAGTTCTTAGAACTAGTAGCAGAAACGAGTCATCAGTAGCTGCCATGGATGAAACTCAAAAAAAAAAAAAAAAAAAATGCTCGCTGTACTCCGAAAATGGCAGAGCTGATTTTCTTGAGTTTTGACGTTTTGATTTGGAACTCGACCTGACCTTTTTCCGAATTATTTTGAACACAACGTAACCTTAATTTGGGTTCTAGAACAGGATTTGACAATCCCTAAGTCAGTCCGACATCGGGAAGTGGGTCAACGGAAGCACGAAATTGGCCTTCGCGATAAGGTTGCAAATTGGACCAAAACTTGAAAATTTAGAACTTAAGACTAGTTTGGCTATACCGTTGCAACCGAGGGTCAACCCACTTGATACTTAACCCGAACCTTATTTTAATATGGGAACTGGACCATCGAGATCCAAGACTTCACTTGTATGGCATCAAATTAAAGACATAGCACATACTAGAATATCATTTATATCCTCAAAGCATAACTTATGAATATTATCCACTTGTAATAGGTGACGTTTACAATACCGTGGCCAAAGCTACTCGTTGATTACCTTGGTTGACTTAAGGTGAGTCTAGATATGCTTTTTTACTTGTATATTTTTAAAAAGCAAGTTCTAGCATAATATTTGCTATAATGCAATTGACAACTTATTTATAATTAAATTATGCTTGAACACGGCTGATGGTTGATTAACATGTGATCTTAGGTTCTACATTGTTGAAATTCCGTGAATAATGATCATTTTAATGACATCATATAAGACCTAGTGATTCCCTGCTCTAGTGGGGGTGTGACAAGCGGTGGTTGAGATAAGGTTGGGACCCACAGCAGGTGGTATCGGATGACGTCATGCCTATTCCGTATAATAATTATTCTGGGGTTGCTCCCTTGATTAGCTCTAGCATACATTGATTGGTCGACTGATTTATATACGATACTTGTTTGATCGTAGAATCTGATACTGTTATAATCCACGGGTTATGAAAACTATAAACTGTTTACTACGTCATCGGCCACGACCCATGGACCCATCCACGAACGTGGTCAATATACTAATGAATTGTTATCTCAAATTATATCATATAAAACCTGTACAAATCTATATCTAGATTCATACTAGCCGTGAGCTAATGAGTGTTGCTTTGCAACACACCAGGTCCCGAAGCTAGGACGGGTCGAAAATAAAAGGCGGACCAGCTGGACATTACTTTTGAGTTTTGTTTAAAATACATGTAAAAATATGTTGCAGTTACTGTTTAATATTGTTTGAGGCCATGTTTGGGCATTTACCTTGGTTTGTAATAAATACCAGACAAGCATGTTTTATGAATAATGTATGATAGTTTTGCACGTCCTTGGAGTTATTTTAATTATAAAAGTAAATGACGTTTCCGCTAACTATGAATTACCTTGAAGGGTAAGTGAAATAATCAGTTTAAATCCATAAACTTTTAATTAACGTAGAGGCCTTAACGGAATAGTCTCGTTGGCCGATCACCAATCTACCCAATTTGGGATGGGTCGTGACAGAAGTGGTATCAGAGCGTAGTTTATGGACTTTAGAATTTAAAACTCAAGGACAAGGCTATTAGAACACAATAGTTGCACATGACATGTGTAGTTTATTAGTTATCTTTTCATGAGTTATACTTTCTATCTATTTAACGATGGATCTATTTTGTGGTATTGACAAGAATGTATCTTGCTTGTCACAGGGATGGCCAACACAACAAGTAGCGAGGACAGTCTCGGACGATTTAGGATTAGTGTCCGGGGTATAAAAGACAAAGGAGGAGATCCATTGGAGCAAAGGATTTGCAATCTGGTTGCCAACGCTGCTTACGAAGAAGTCAACAAGGTCGCATACACTAAGTTATTTTACACTAATCCAATGGTGCAATACCAAGCTGCGCGCCAACTAGGGATAAAAGAGGAGGTGATGAAGTGAGCTAGGTGGTGGGCTAGGTCCGAGGAAAGATTTAAGGCTATTGTTAACATGATGATTAAAAATGGGGATACAGGTAGGTGGCCACCACTAGGGTTTGGTGGGTCGGATAATTTTGAGATAGGAGAGTGTTCCCGGGTCACTAGGGCTCTGGCAGAGGAGGTGGCTTCAAATGACACAGTGGGGACGAAAATTAGTCGAGTATCGAGAGAACGAATAATGGAGGGTGGTGACCAGGTTGAGCACCCCAAGGGTGCGGAAGGTCAGGTGGGAGTGGATTCTGGAGATGACGAGGATCCAGATGAGCCGGGAACTCCAAGGGCGCCAACAGGATACCAGGAAATGACCAGGAGCGGTTCAGATGAGTCAATTAATGGGCCCGCAGCTCAGTAAGGTGGAAATCAAATGTAGTTGTAAATAGGAACAGTACGGTGGTAGGAGAGAGTGGCTAGGGGAAACTCTTTTTGGGGATTCTTTTTGGAGACTGACATGTACATAGGCAGTAGTATATGACAGGTGGGATGTGTAGGATAAGGGAGTGAGCGGTGGGAGCTGATATTCTTTTTTGTTTAAAACTGATGTAACCACAACACAGTTATAGTGTATCAGCTTGTTTTGTTTTTAAATAAAGTTTAACAATGGTGACCCGTATGTCATGTATGACTATTACTTTTATGATCTTTATTAAAAATATTGCATGCATTTACGTTGGGATGCGAATATTTGTGAGTGCAGCACTATGGACACCACAGGATCGACCGGTACCAATAATGAAGATCAAATGAACAATAATGGAAACAGTAATGCGGGAGCTCAATTTGCCGAATTAAGAACTATAATGCAACAGTTGGTAGGTACGTTACAGACCCAACAACAATTCTTGCAGACACATTTGCCTCAACCATAGCCACCCACACCGCAACCCGAAGTGGTACCCCTAGTTAGGGAGAATGTTGGGATGCAACCAGTAGCACCAGAAACTGAAGTGCGAACAAACCCATCAAGAGCTAATGCTGAAGCAATTAGTGAATTTTTAAAGTTGAAACCTACAACTTTTCATGGAGGGATGGATCCAATGCGAGCCAAAGAGTGGATAGAAGAGTTGGAAAAATGTTTTCGTTTGATCAAGAGCGACGAATACCAGAAGGTGGAGATGGGATCATACCTTCTAACTGGAGAAGCTAACCGATGGTGGAATCTGATGAGGGACAGGGAGCCACAAATGACTTGGGATCGTTTTGGGGTTGTCTTTAAAGAAAAGTACATGCTGAGGGCCATGCAAACAGCAAAGTGCCAAGAGTTTGAGCAACTCAAACAAAGAGGGACGACGACTGTGTCTGAATATGAGGCTGCCTTTACCAATTTGGTTGAGTATGCACCACACCTAATAACAACAGAGGAGATGAAAGCCCGAAGGTTCGAGGAAGGGCTTAGATATGACATCAAGAGGTTAGTACGACCACTACAGATGCCAACTTATGCAACCGTGTTAGATCGTGCACTGCTAGTAGAGCAAGATGTGGATGAGAAGCGAAGGTACCAGGAGGGGAAGCGTCGCCAAACAACACAAGTCAGTGGGGCCAGTAATCAAAAGCGTCAGAATACAGGAAGTTGGAATAGAAATGAGGGTGGTACACAGGGGCCTGTGCCGGTGTGCTGAATTTGCGATAAGAGGCACTGAGGAGAATGTTGGAGAAGGACTGGATCTAATCAGTGTTATAATTGTGGGCAGACCGGACACCTGAGGCATGAGTGTCCAAGAGCGGGGATGGCTATGGGGGCGAACACGACACCAGTAGGGCCTTAGGGAGGACATAATCGGGGGCAAGGGAATCCGAGGAATCAGGGAAGGAGGCCAAAAGGAAACAATAATACTAACAGACAACAAGGTTAGGGGAACCAAAATAATAATAGTGGGCAACGTCAGGGGCGAGCTTACGCAGTCGTGCCCGGTGATCCTAGAAACAATGAGAATGTGGTGGCAGGTAACGTAATTTTGTGTTCTATACCTGCATATGCATTGTTTGATTTTGGTTCGTCACATACATTCATATCACAATCTTTTATCGATCAACTTGATAGGACAATGGAACCGTTGGGATATGAGTTGTATGTGACTCAGCCCATGAGTGGAGGCAAGATGTGCTCTACAGTCATACGGGATTGCAATGTGCACATTGGTGACATTGGCATGACAACTGACATGATATCGTTAAATATGAATTTATTTGACCTGATACTCAGTATGGATTGGTTGGCTAGTAATGGGGCTACCATTGACTGTGCCCAAAAACGAGTAAACCCTACTTTATGTCGATTACACGAGCCCAACGACTCCTGTAGAAGGGTTATCAAGGATACCTACGTAGTGTATTGATGCCTAACACCAGTAAGTTGACAGTGAATGATATTCCGGTAGTTCAGAGTTTCCGGAGGTATATTTTGAGGACTTGCTTGGAATGCCTACCGAGAGAGAGATAGACTTTGGGATAGAAATTGAACCAGGGACGCAGACTATATCAAAGGCACCATACTGTATGGCTCCAGCTGAGCTAAAAGAGTTAAAGACTCAGCTCCAAGAATTATTAGATAAGGGGTTTATTAGACCAAGTTCATCACTATGGGGTGCGCCGGTATTATTTGTTAGGAAGAAAGATGGGACGATGCGACTTTGTATTGACTACCGGGAGTTGAACAAAGTCACTATTAAGAATAAGTATCCTCTGCCTAGGATCGACGATTTGTTCGACCAGTTACAGGGAGCGAAAGTGTTTTTGAAGATTGATTTACGTTAGGGGTATCATCAAATACGGGTAAGATCAGAAGATGTAGAGAAGACAGCTTTTTGAACCCGTTATGGACATTATGAGTTCTTGGTAATGCCATTTGGGGTAACGAATGCACCGGCAGCGTTCATGGATCTAATGCACCAAGTGTTCAAGCAATACTTGGACGAGTTTGTTATTATCTTTATTGATGATATTATGATCTACTCAAGGGACGAGGAGCAACAAGCATGACATTTGTGAACTATACTACAGACGTTGAGAGACCAGAAATTATACGTCAAATTCAAGAAATGTGAATTTTGGCTAGCGAGTGTGACGTTTTTGGGTCATGTTATTACAGGAGAAGGGATTTCGGTAGATAGTCAAAAGGTTAACGCAATTGTAGATTGGTCGAGACCGACAACTATAACTGAAGTTCGCAGTTTTTTTGGACTGGCGGGCTATTATCAGAGATTTGTGCAGGATTTTTCCAAGATCGCTATGCCAATGACGGAGTTGACCCGAAAGCGCGAACCTTTTGTCTGGACAGAACAACGGGACCAGTGCTTCCAAGAATTGAAGAAACGACTTACAACAGCACCTGTTTTGACACTGCCAAAAGGAGTGGAAGGTTTTGCGATTTACTGTGATGCTTCACATCAAGGACTTGGTTGTGTCCTAATGCAGCATGGAAGGGTTATTGCATATGCATCCCGACAGCTAAAACCACATGAAAGGAACTATCCAACACATGATCTGGAGCTGGCAGTATTGGTTTTTGCGCTAAAGATCTAGCGACATTATCTATACGGTATTACGTGTGATGACTTCACCGATCATCAATGTCTGAAGTATATTTACACACAAAAGGATCTGAACTTGAGACAACGACGGTGACTGGAGCTAATGAAGGACTACGACATTAATATCCAATATCACCATGAAAGAGAAAATGTGGTAGCATATGCTCTTAGTCGCAAAGCGGTGGGAGTTTTGAATAATCTATGAGTAGAACGACAATTGCTCAATGAGCAAGAAGAAGAAGTCTGTATGTTATTAGTCGCCGAACCAACAATTCTAGAAAAAATCAAGGTGAAACAGATGAGGGATCCAAAGTTGAAAAAGATTCATGAGCAAGCAGAGTCCAAACCAAACACAGAATTTACCATAATCGACGGTTTGCTACAATTTCAAAACCGAGTGTGTATACCAAATGATAAAGAACTCAAGCAACGAATTCTTGACGAAGGCTATAGAACAAGATTGGCAATCCATCCAGGCATGATGAATATGTATCAAGATTTGAAGCGAACCTATTGGTGGATGGGAATGAAACGAGATGTCGTAGACTACGTCAACAGATGCCTACAATGTCAACAAATCAAAGCTATAAGTCAGAAACCGGTGGGACTACTGCAACCTTTACCAATATTAAAGTGGAATTGGGAAAATATTATGATGGACTATGTCATTGGTTTTCCCAAAACGGCAAAGGGAAACAACTCGATATGGGTAATAGTTGATCGTTTGACCAAAACGGTTCATTTCTTACCAATCAAGAATACATACTCAATGGATCAGCTAGCTAACCTGTACGTACAAGAGATCATTCGCTTACATTGAGTGCCTATAACCATTACGTCGGATCGAGATATGAGATTCGTCTCAAGATTTTGGCAGTCTCTTCAAAGGGCTATGGGTACTAAACTCAACTTCAGCATAGCTTTCCATCCTCAGACAGATGGACAGTCGGAGAGGACCATGCAAATGTTAGAAGATTTATTACGTGCATGCACACTAGAGTTCCAGGGCAACTGGGAAGAATATCTACCATAAGCAGAGTTTACTTACAACAACAGTTTCCAAGCTAGTATCAGCATGGCACCGTTTGAAGTGCTATATGGGCAAAAGTGTAGATCACCATCGTGTTGGACAGTAGTCGGGGAAACTGAACTCACAGGCCCGAAGATAGTTCAAGAAACAATAGAAAAAGTCAAGTTGATCCAGGAACGACTGAAGGTTGCTCAAGATCGACAAAAGAGTTATGCAGATGCAAATCGTCGAGAGCTAGAATTTCAAGAGGGAGAATTAGTGTTTCTGAAAGTTTCACCTATGAGGGGAGTTGTACGATTAGGGAAGAGAGGGAAGCTCAATCCATGCTATGTGGGACCTTTCGAGGTGATCGAGAAAATAGGACCAATTGCGTACCGACTGGCCTTAACACCGAAGCTCGCCAATGTACACGATGTTTTTCACATGTCAATGCTGAGAAGATATATATCGGACCTGACACACGTTCTACAACAACTGCCTATTGAACTGGAAGAAGGTTTACGTTACGAAGAATGACATGTTCGAATCCTGGACACATGTGTTAAACAACTACGAAGTAAGGAGATTCCATTGGTCAAGGTTTGGTGGGGGAACCAAACAACAGGAGAGGCAACGTGGGAGAAGGAGTCGGACATGTGGCAGAAGTATCCAGAGTCGTTTGTTTAAGGTATGACATTTGTTTTTTTTTTATAACTTTTATTAATGTCGTTATGCCAGTACGTAGACTAAATGTGAGTAAGTTTGGCAGACCAAACTTCTTAAGGTGGGGAGGATGTGAGACCCTGACCCGGAAAAAAATAATAATAATAAATAAATAAATAGAAATATTGTGGATAATTTAAAAATTAGATTAAATTAAGAAACAGAGACATTTTAGGTAAGTTAGGTAGTTTATTTGACGAATAAGGAGATACTCCGAAATTATTTTAGGGGTAAATAAAGTTGCTTCAAAACATAATCGGAGACCGATGAGTGGTTCGATAAATTAATTTAAGCATTAGTGATAGCTGGACGTTGACTTTGATATTACTCTAGGGGACAATCGAACGAGGTTCAGAGTTCCTAGGATTAAATAAGATTTATAAGTAATAATAATAACCAAGGAAAATAATAATAATTACGGAAGATAGTTATAGATATGTATTAGTTTGCCACCTCCTGCTATAGTTTGGATAGTCATATAAGTCTAACTATGCCACCTAGAATTAGCTTGGCCACATCATGCTTGGGTTTTCTTTGATGCAAATCCTGAAAAAAAAAATACAAGCTGCTCCCATATCAATTGTATTTTTCCAAGAGGAAGAGAGAGAGAGCCGGGAAGAGAAAAAAGAGAGGAAAGAATGCGCAGAAACAGAAGGTAAGGTTGAAGAATATCTTCCTATTGTTTCTTTACCACTTTATGAGTTTTTTTTAAGTATTAAATCTTAAACTATGTTCATTAGTTAGTGGTTTTAGCATAGAAAATAGATTCTAAGGTTAGTTCTTAGAACCAATAGCAGAAACGAGTCATCAGTAGCTGCCATGGATGCAACTCAAAAAAAAAAAAAAAAAAAACAGCTCGCGACACTCCGAAAATGGCAGACAGGGGCTGATTTTCTTGAGTTTTGACGCCTTGATTCGGAACTCGACCTGACCTTTTTCCGAATTATTTTGAACACAACCTAACCTCAATTTGGGTTCTAGAACAGGATGTGAAAATAACTAAGTCATTTTGACAATGGGAAGTGGGTCAACGGCGGCGCAAAATAGGCCTTCGCGATAAGGTTGCAAATTGGATCAAAACTTGAAAATTTAGAACTTAGACTAGTTTGGCTGTACCGTCGCAACCGAGGGTCAACCCACTTGATACTTAACCCGACTCTTACTTTAATATAGGAACTAGACCGTCGAGATCCAAGACTTCACTTATATGGCATCAAATTGAAGACATAGCACCTATTAGAATATCATTTACATCCTCGAAGCATAACTTATGAATATTATCCACTTGTAATAGGTGACGTTTACAATACCGAGGCCAAAGCTACTCGTTGATTACCTTGGTTGACTTAAGGTGAGTCTAGATATGCCTTTTTACTTGTATATTTTTAAAAAGCATGTTCTAGCATGATATTTGCTATAATGCAATTGATAACTTATTTATAATTAAATTATGCTTAAACAGGGCACATGACTTATTAGCATGTGATCTCGGGTTCTACATTGTTGAAATTTCGTAAATGATGATCATTTTAATGACATCATATAAGACCCAATGATTCCCTGCTCCGCTGGGATTGTGACAAGCGATGGTTGAGATAAGGTTGAGACCCACAGCCAGGTGGTATCGAATGATGTCATGCTTATTCCGTATAATAATTATTCTGGGGTCGCTCCCTTGATTAGCTCTGACATACACTAATTGGTCAACTGATTTATATACGATACTTTTTTGATCGTAGAATCTGATACTGTCATAACCCACGGGTTATGTAAACTATAAACTATTTACTACATCCTCGGCCACGGCCCATGGACCCATCCACGAACGTGGTCAGTATACTAATGAATTGTTTATCTCAAATTATGTCATGTAAAACCTGTAAAAATGTATATCTAGATTCATACTAGCCGTGAGCTAATGAGTGTTGCTTTGCAACACACCAGGTCCCGAAGCTAGGATAGGTGGAAAATAAAAGGTGGACCAGCTAGACACTACTTTTGAGTTTTGTTTAAAATGCATGTAAAAATATGCTACAGTTATTGTTTAATATTGTTTACGGCCATGTTTGGGCATTTACCTTGGTTTGTAATAAATACCAGACAAGAATGTTTTATGAATAATGTATGATAGTTTTGCACGTCCTTGGAGTTATTTTAATTATAAAAATAAATGACATTTCCGCTAAGTCAGAATAATCAGTTTAAATTCATAAACTTTTAATTAATATAGAGGCCTTAACGGGATAGTCTCGTTGACCGGTCACCATTTTACACAATTTGAAATGGGTCGTGACAGAAAGCATAAGGCCTCTCGAATAAGGGGTGAAGAAAAAACCTAACACAACCCTCAACTATAGCTATGAGGGGGAAAATGTTGAATTACCATTGGCAACAGGGATTGGAACTTGGTCCCTCTCCACAAGACATCCTACTACATCTTCGGGGATGGCATAAACTTCCCCAAATTTTTCCCTAAACCCCTCAGTAAACATCCTTCATAAAGCCATGTCCATTAGAGAAGCCAAAGAAACAAAATTGACACTTACACGATCAAAGAACGACAATAGCAGCAAAGAACAGGAAAGGGCTTAGATCGCTCGAACAGTAAACGGACCCAGTAGGGTGGTACTTCTCATTTATTTATAAGGGTGGGTGGGATCCAAAAAGACTATTTGTGAGATAACTGTCCAAAAGTAACTCAAGGGGGGCACATCACATTTAATGCGTGCAGAATTCGTGGTACGTGCATGACATGAGAAAGAAGAGACGAACTAGTCCATAACATCAATCCATTCATTCTTTATTCAACTCATATTTTTTTGATTTAATTACTAACCTGGTCATCAAATGGTCGTTGACTGAAAAACTTCTCCGGTCTCATGACTTGTGTGTTCGCCAACACAAGAGTATCAGAACGTCAATTCATTTTTCCGGCATCATCATTTAATAAATGTTTTTTTTTAAACCCACTCAATGATTTCTTTAAATTTTATTTTATACCTCCTTAATTCTACTCTACTCACCTCAAATACTATGTGCAAGTATTTGATGAAGGGTTAGACGGTGGTCATTTGGTCTCGTTAGGTTTTGGTGTTGGTTGTAAATGATGGTTAACAGTGAAGACGAAAAGAGAAGAGAGAATATTAGTTTTGATGACGACAATGAAAGATATATCACAATAGAATTGCGATGAGGAGTAAGAAGCTCGATTTTAAAACAAAGAATATTTAGTGAAAAAAAGAAGTTCAACAAGACCATAATGGTCATAATTAACTATCCATCAAATCTTTAATGCCGTTGTTGTACTTCTCCCACAATAAAATGAATTTGTTTCTCTTAAATTTATTTAGGGATTTGAAGAAAAATAGTTAAACAAATAAGGTTATATGCTTTAACTAGGTTGCGCATAACTTATACAACCATTTTTGTTAACATTTTAAAGTTTTAACGGGAAATTAATGAAAAGTACAAATGCAGAGTGAATTGACCATTAAGTCTGGGTTAAATTATTTTTTGAATTAGGGTCCACCGTTTTTAAGGTATTAAAAGGTTAGCTCATTTAATCATTGGTTGTTTCTCTTGTCCTCCCATTCTTAACTTTCTTTGTGTTTGCCATTTGCCGTTTGCCGTTTGCCGTTTGCCTTCGCCTACGCCGTCCACCCCTGCAATTGCCGCTCACCTCCGTTTGTCACAGACACTCTAGATCTTTCACTTCTTGTGAACAACAATGGCTAGAAACGCTATGAGGATGAAGAAGAACAATAACCATGTGAATAGATTCCCCATCCAATTTCTCCTCCTCTTTTCTCCTTTCGCTTCCTGTGATTCGTCACACTAAAAAAATTGGGAAAACAAATAAATTCCAGCAAACTTTTGCCATGGATCTTTGGACTGACAAGTTACAAAGGTGAAAGATTGTGATTTTTAAATCGAAGTGCGTTGTGGGCTAATAGGTAGGGTTTTATGAGCTAGAATTTCAAGATTGGAAGAGATGAGAGAGTGATAGTTGATGGTCGGACTTTAGACCATGTGAGATCTAACAGATTCTCTTTCTCTCCCTTTCCCCTTCTTTTGGTTGGTTAGTTGAGTGAATTGATCAATGGCAATCTATTTTTCATTCACCTTTCATCATGTTAAGCTAGGCTAACTGTCTAGTGCAAGGGCATTTTTTAAATTAACGTGTCTAAAAGAGTTGGAGTTGAAATTTATTATTAAATAGACTAATTACATCACAAGTCCCTTACTTTGAACTATTGTCCGAATAACCCAAAGTCTTATTAGTGGGAGGGAGCAATTACAAGTTGACCTAAAATATAAGGGTTAAAATGCTCAAATTGAAATTTAATGGTGTAAAGGCACCAAATATAAAGCGCAAAAGCGTATTTCATCACCTTTTCTCATGTTTGATTAAAAAAAAAGATAATATAACCAAGAGAAAGGATTACTAATCGAGAAAGCTTCATATCCTAACAATTTTTCTACATGTGATCTGTAATGCTAACATGCTAGAGACATATTTGTACACAAACACTTGCACATACATTCACACACTACACAGTGCGGTCCCTCACACATTAGAGAGTGCAATGTGTAGCACCCTATCCATACGACTCTATGCAAATGTTTGTATTATTTGTACATAAAGCCTTGCAGAAGGGTAATTTTTGCCTTGTTTTCTTCTTGGAAATTGTTTCTTATACACGAAGGGTAGAAAACTTCATGAACTAGCAACAATGGATATGAATAAAATGCCAAAACTCAAGATCAATGTACGAGAATTGCACGAGCCGCAAGAAAATCATCAATCATCTTTGCTTTGATTTAATGGAAACTCCTTTGTACATCGCCAATTTTTCCTTCAGTGCGTCTCGCCGTGGTCTCGCCAATGTGTTGTTTGGATCAAAAAGTAGGACTTCGTCAAATGCCTTGAGAGCAGACTTCAACTCTTTCTTCTTCTCATAGGCGTCTCCCAGGTTGTTCCAAGCTGTGACGTAGCCCGGTTGAAGCTTCACGGCAGTCTCAAATTGAGTGATTCCCTTTTCAAGCTTTCCATCACGGACATAACTCACACCAAGGGCATTGTAGACCTGTTAAATTATACGACGAAGGAAAGGCATATCAGAAAAACCAGAGGACACCAACAAGATTACAGCGGCAATTTTAACTCCATCTTTGCAGATGTTTTCTTGATTTTCTGTTTCTGCTCTGTTTGGATTCTGAATTTGTGAAGGAATTTGAGAGAAGGTTTTCAAGCAAATCCAAATTTATCCACTCCTTTTCTTTCCCTTCAAGGAAATCAATCAGAAATCCAAGATCTAAACACATCCCACTCGATTCTCTGACACAATTTAAGGGTTGCACATCGTTTTGGAAGGAACTAAAACTAGATGAAACTATCTGGGAGTTGATTGGTGCATATTAATGCAAGAAGCAAGGTTCCGATCAGACAAACATAAGCAGCAAGGTGTCACAATGACAAGCACCAGCAAACACTTTAGTGTGAAACAGTATAAATATTTCAGTTAACACATGCCACAACCCCTTATGTAAGTTATTATGGCTAACAGATATATGCGAACTTGAGCTAAACATGTCAAATGACCCTAAACCAATCAAACTCAAGTCAGAGTGGTCTTCTCCTAACTGTTTGGGCTGTCTTATTTCCGCTCTATCTCGACAAAATAGTTCCAGTTAACCAAAATACTGAAAAGTAGGTGATCAAACCAAGCACCAATAACCAAGATATGATCATTAGTGAGTGTTTTTTTGGGGTAAACCGTCATCAGTGAGTTCAGATTGCAAATAAATTTGGTTTCATCGATGCTAAATCAAACAGAGCCAAATGATGACAGTTCACCAAAGATGAGATACAGAAGGGACATTTTGACAAACGAAGTAACAAATAGGACACAAGGGTATTAGCAAGGTTGGTTATAGAACTAACCTCAAGTCCTGAATTGCACAAATTGGTTTCGCACCCGGAACATTTATTGTCGTATGTCTACCAATCTTTTATCATGAATGAAGCAGTGGCCCCTACCAGACCAAAGATGTTGTCTGAAAAAACATTGATGACTCGGAAGGAATATCTGCACCTCACACTATGTAATTGGTTGATGGAACTTCTAAGCTCAGAGGATAACAAGAGTGTGGGACACCATTATTCCTAGCATTATAAATACCACAAGGTACACATAATGCAATTCCCATAAACGATAAAAGATAAAAGTTGTTGGTAGATTGTCAAGAAGGAAGATTTCGGAAAGATTTTCATTTTCCTTTAGCTTAAGACCTAGGTGCCTAAAGCGGACATTTACCTCTGAGACTCTGATTAGCAGTCAGTCTATTATTGAGGTGAATAATTTAGCAGCTAATGTCGACTAAATTCTCCAATAAACTCCCACTTTTCGTTTATCCCAGCCAAGAACTACCGTTGTACAGAAAGGCACCTGACTATCCAATCACAGAGCTGACACTTAGGAGTACCAAACTATCTATCAGCGGATCAGACGGCAGCACTTGTATAGCTTTGCATCTGGAACATACAATTACTCAAACAATACCATGTTCTTAGTTTTCTTTCGACTATATTAATTAACAAGATGTCGAAGGGAAAGATAGAGTTATACTTGTGCAAGATCTTGATCATCTCCATCCCATTTCTCAATTGCCTGAAGCAAGTATTTAATAGCTGCTGGGTAAAATTTTCTCCTCAACATCACTGCTCCAAGTTCAAAAAACTCTGTTGCATTAGCATCACCACTACGTACTTGCTCCTGAGAAATATTATAAGGGAAAAAACAGAGAGTGTATTAACATTATGTAGAAGCTCCATCTGATATTCCCTGAACTAGGGGAACTCAAAAGAGACCCAACAAGTGAGGAAAAAAGTTTGTAAACTCTGCAAAAGATTGTACAGCATTTTGCTTTTGAACTCTAATAGCGCAAATGAATTCTCATTCAAAGAGAAACTACAGATTGGACCAACATGTGATTATAGGAAAGCTATCATGAACTCAAAACATAAATCTAAATTCACATGTAAAGCATGAACCAGATAACCCATGAACTGGGGAAGGGACTAAAACACCACCAGCTTTCTAGCTTTTACAAATCATTTATGTTGCTTGTGCAGAATAGGGTAGCATCAGTAGTTGGCTTCTAAAGGACATTCCTACTTGCTCTGTTTTAGTATGTGAAGTTTCGGTAGGGTGGCCCTCAAAAATAACACGATCCCAAGAGGCTTCTAGCAAATAGATTTTATCTGTTTTTGTCTAGAGATACTTTGTCACTATAAAAGTGAAAATAGGCCTAATTATGAGAAGCAATGTTTTTGATGAAAACAGCGTAGCTCTACAAAACAAAAGGGGGCACTGGAACTGAGTTTCCTGGCATTATAGACGTATTAGATAATGATCATGGAATTCACAAGGGGGCAGTTGCCCTCCACTTCTGAAAGTTTCATTTCACCTATGCTTATAGAAAAATGTTTCTAATTTCCCGGCCCTTGTATTAGATATAACATCTATTTTCTTATATTTTCCAACAAAATTCCTATAATATGGGGGAGAGGTAGGCACGCCTTGATAATTCTGGAGTTTTTGAGTCATTGGATACCAAGGTATTTTCTTTTATTCAGGAGATAACGTGTACCCTGTGTTTGTACCATTGAAAAGAGAATTGAGAAACTTGATGTCATTTCCAAACCATACTGGAATCTTTACAACAATCACACAGAATTAAACCTAAGTGCCTTAACTGAGACATATATACCACCATGCTAATGTAGCTAGCCATCTTTAGCGGCTAGTGAAATAGAGATACTGAAACTTTTAAAAAAGAGGATAATATTTCATGTGCAATATTTTTGGGCTCTTCTCTTTTTTATCCCATGAAAAAAAAATGACAGAAAGTATATATTCTATAACAAGCATCACTCTCCCATGAATTTCTAGTAAATATAAGCAAAAATCACATGTGAGAAGTACTTCTCACATACAAAACACGTATGAGAAGTATTTGACCTATTTTTGCTTATATTTTCTTGTAAAGCAACACTCTCCCATGAATTTCAACATAATACAGGTGAAAATGTTGGGATCGCTTTGGATCCTATTATATCGTCTCGGTGTGCAATTGTAACATGTTTCCGAAATGTGTTCTGATATGAAATCGCGAGGGTGTTTGCCTTTTTCCAATAAAATAGCTGTTACCACCTACAGGTGGCATGAAAGAGCTTACATTATTTACTAGTATTGTATCTCAAACCACAATTATAATTGGTCAAATGTTGCTAACATGAGCATCTGGTATTTTCTAATATGGTAATTTGACACTACTGGGTTGGTACTCGTCCTAGTGGGAGTTATTAATGTACCAGTGTAGTGGGTCAAATGAACGGGACATGGACCAAACAGAAGAGCATCCCCATATCGTCAGTGTCAAGAGCATGTCGGGAACTGAGAGTGTGAACCTGCCATACTCAACTTCTCCAACAACCTATTATATTAAAATAAG
>JABCMJ010012072.1:0-34626 GCA_014822125.1 Arbutus unedo | reverse complement strand
GATTTAGGCCGGCGCCTTAACGACACACTTTTGCCGGCCGGTCAATACTTAACCCAACTCTTACTTTAATATGAGAACTAGACCGTCGACACCCGAGACTTCACTTATATGGCATCAAATTGAAGACATAACGCCTACTAGAATATCATTTATATATTCGAAACATAACTTATGAATATTATCCACTTGTAATAGATGACGTTAACAATACTGAGGCCGAAGCTACTCGTTGATTACCTTGGTTGACTTAAGGTGAGTCTAGATATGCTTTTTTACTTGTATATGTTTAAAAAGCATGTTCTAGCATGATATTTGCTATAATGCAATTGATAACTTATATAGAATTAAATTATGCTTAAACACGGCACATGGCTGATTAGCACGTGATCTCGGGTTCTACATTGTCGAAATTCCGTGAATGATGATCATTTTAATGACATCATATACGACCCAGTGATTCTCTGCTCCGCTGGGGGTGTGACAAGCGGTGGTTGAGATAAGATTGGGACCCACGACCAGGTGGTATCAGATGACATCATGCCTATTTCATATAATAATTATTCTGAGGTCGCTCCCTTGATTAGCTCTGACATACATTGATTGGTCGACTGATTTATAGATGATGCTTGTTTGATCGTAGAATCTGATACTGTTATAAGCCACGGGTTATGAAAACTATAAACTGTTTACTACGTCCTCGGCCATGGCCCATGGACCCATCCACGAATGTGGTCAACATACTATTGAATTATTTATCTCAAATTATGTCATGTAAAACCTGTAAAAATGTATATCTAGATTCATACTAGCTGTGAGCTAATTAGTGTTGTTTTGCAACACACCAGGTCTCGAAGCTAGGATAGGTGGAAAATAAAAGGCGGATCAGCTGGACACTACTTTTGAGTTTTGTTTAAAATACATGTAAAAATATGTTGTAGTTACTTTTTAATATTGTTTGAGGCCATGTTTGGGCATTTGCCTTGGTTTGTAATAAATATCAGACAAGCATGTTTTATGAATAATGTATGATAGTTTTGCACGTCCTTGTAGTTATTTTAATTATAAAAATAAATGACGTTTCCGCTAACTCTGAATTACCTTGAAGGGTAAGTGAAATAATTAGTTTAAATCCATAAACTTTTAATTAACGTAGAGGCCTTAACGGGATAGTCTCGTTGGCTGATCACCAATCTACCCAATTTGGGATGGGTCATGACAGAAGTGGTATCAGAGCGTAGTTTATGGACTTTAGAATTTAAAACTCAAGGACAAGGATATTAGAACACAATAGTTGCACATGACATGTGTAGTTTATTAGTTATCTTTTCATAAGTTATGCTTTATAGCTATTTAATGATGGATCTATTTTGTGGAATTGACAAGAATATATCTCACTTGCTGCAGGGATGGCTGACACAACAAGTAGCGAGGACAATCTCGGACAATTTAGGATTAGTGTCCGGGGTATAGAAGATAGAGGAGGAGATCCATTGGAGTGAAGGATTTACAATATGACTGCTGACGCTTGCTAACGAAGAAGTCAAGAAGGTCGCATACACTAAGTTATTTTACACTGATCCAATGGTGCAATACCAAGCTGTGTGCCGGCTAGGGATAAAAGAGGAGGTGATGAAGTGAGCTGGGTGGTGGGCTAGGTCCGAGGAAGTATTTAAGGCTATTGTTAACATGATGATTAAAAATAGGGATGCAGGTAGGTGGCCACCACCAGGGTTTGGTGGGTCGGATAATTTTGAGGTAAGAGAGTGTTCTCGGGCCACTAGGGCTTCGGCAGAGGAGGTGGCTTCAAATGAAATAGTGGGGACGAAAATGAGTCGAGTATCAGGAGAATGGATAATAGAGGGTGGTAACTAGGTTGAGCACCCGAAGGATGTGGAAGGCCAGGTGTGAATGGATTCTGGAGATGACGAGGATCCAGATGAGCTGGGAACTCCAAGGGCGCCAGCGGGATACCAGGGAATGACCAGGAGCGGTTCGAATGAGTCAGTTAATGGGCCCGCAGCTCAGTAAGGTGGAGAGCGAGGGTAGTTGTAAATAGGAACAGTACGGTGGTAGGAGAGAGTGGCTGGGGGAAACTCTTTTTGGGGATTCTTTTTGGAGACTGACATGTACATAGGCAGTAGTATATGAAACGTGGGATGTGTAGGATAAGGGAGTGAGCGGTGGGAGCTAATATTCTTTTTTATTTAAAACTAATGTAACCACAATGCAGTTATAGTGTATTAGCTTATTTTGTTTTTAAATAAAGTTTAACAGTGGTAACCTGTATGTCATGTATAGCTATTACTTTTATGATCTTTATTAAAAATATTGCATACATTTACGTTGGGATGCGAATATTTGTGAGTGCAGCACTATGGACAACACATGATCGACCGGTACCAATAATTAAAATCAAATGAACAGTAATGGAAATAGTAATGCGGGAGCTCAATTTGTTGAATTAAGAACTATAATGCAACAGTTGGTAGGTACGTTACAGACCCAACAACAGTTCTTGCAGACACATTTGACTCAGCCACAGCCACCCACATCGCAAGCCGAAGTGATACCCCTGGTTAGGGAGAATGTTGGGATGCAACCAGTAGCACCAGAAACTAAAGTGCAAACAAACCCACCAGGAGCTAATGTTGAAGCAATTAGGGATTTTTTTAAAGCTGAAACCTACAAATTTTCACGGAGGGATGGATCCAATGGGAGCCAAAGAGTGGATAGAAGAGTTGGACAAAAGTTTTCATTTGATCAGGAGCGACGAGTACCAGAAGGCGGAGATGGGATCATACCTTCTAACTGGAGAAGCTAACCAATGATAGAATCTAACAAGGGACAGGGAGCCATGAATGACTTGGGATCGTTTTGGATTTGTCTTTAAAGAAAAGTACATGTCGAGGGCCATGCAAATAGAAAAGTGCCTGGAGTTTGAGCAACTCAAACAAAAAGGGGCGACGACTGTGTCTGAATATGAGGCTGCCTTTACCAATTTGGCTGAGTATGCACCACACCTAATAACAACAGAGGAGATGAAAGCCTGAAGGTTCGAGGAAGGGCTTAGATATGACATCAAGAGGTTAGTACGACCACTACAGATGCTAATTTATGCAATCGTGTTAGATCATGCGTTGCTAGTAGAGCAAGATGTGGATGAGAACCGAAAGGTACCAGGAGGGGAAGCGTTGCCAAACAACATAAGTCAGTGGGGCCAGTAATCAAAAGCGTCAGAATATAGGAAGTTGGAATGGAAATGAGGGTGGTACACAGGAGTCTGTGCCATTGTGCTGGATTTGCGATAAGAGGCACCAAGCAGAATGTTGGAGAAGGACTGGATCTAATTAGTGTTATAATTGCAAACAGACCGGACACCTGAGGTGTGAGTGTCCAAGAGCGGGGATGGCTACAGGGGCGAACACGACACCAGTAGGGCCTCGGGGAGGACAGAATCGGGGACATGGAAATCTGAGGAATTAGGGAAGGAGGCTAGAAGGAAACAATAATAATAACAGACAACAAGGTCAGGGGAACCGAAATAATAATAGTGGGCAACGTCAGGGGTGAGCTTACCCAGTCGTGCCCGGTGATCCTAGAAACAACGAGAACGTGGTGGCAAGTAACGTAACTGTGTGTTCTATACCTGCATATGCATTATTTGATTCTGGTTCGTCATGTACATTCATATCACAATCTTTTATCGATAAACTTGATAGGACAATGGAACCGTTGGGATATGAGTTGTATGTGACTCAGCCCATGAGTGGAGGCACGATGTGCTCTACAGTCATACAAGATTACAATGTGCACGTTGGTGACATTGACACAACAACTGACATGATACCGTTAAATATGAATTTATTTGACCTGATACTCGGTATGGATTGGTTGGCCAGTAATGGGGCTACCATTGACTGTGCCCAGAAACGAGTAAACCTGCGAAAACAGAATGAGGCTATTATGTTTGAGGGTGAGGGTATTGTGACACCGCCCTACTTAATATCGATTACACGAGCCCAACGACTCCTACAGAAGGGTTGTCAGGGATACCTATGTAGCGTATTGACGCCTGACACCAGTAAATTGACAGTGAATGATATTCCGGTAGTTCAAGAGTTAATGGAGGTATTTCCCGAGGACTTGCCTGGAATGCCTACCGATAGAGAGATAACTTTGGGATAGAAATTGAACTAGGGACGCGGGCTATATCGAAGGCACCATACCGTATGGTTTGAGCTGATCTAAAAGAGTTAAAGACTTAGCTCTAGGAATTACTAGATAAGGGGTTTATTAGACCAAGTTCGTCACTGTGGAGTGCGCCAGTACTATTTGTTAGGAAGAAAGATGAGACGATGCGACTTTGTATTGACTACCGGGAGTTGAACAAAGTCACTATTAAGAATAAGTATCTTCTACCTAGGATCAATGATTTGTTCGACCAGTTACAGGGAGCGAGAGTGTTTTCGAAGATTGATTTACGTTCAGGGTATCATCAACTACGGGTAAGATCAGAAGATGTAGAGAAGAAAACTTTTCGAACCCGTTATGGATATTATGAGTTATTGGTAATGCCATTTGGGGTAACGAATGCACCGGCAGCCTTCATGGATCTAATGAACCGAGTGTTCAAGCAATACCTGGACGAGTTTGTTGTTGTCTTTACTGATGATATTTTGATCTACTCAAGGGACGAGGAGCAACACGCACGATATTTGCGAACTATACTATAGACATTGAGAGACAAAAAATTATACGTCAAATTCAAGAAATGTGAATTTTGGCTGACGTGTGTGACGTTTTTGGGTCATGCTATTACGGGAGAAGGGATTTGGTAGATAGTCAAAAGGTCAAGGCAATTGTAGATTGGCCGAGACCGATAACTATATTGAAGTTCGCAGTTTTTTTGGACTGGCGGGCTATTGTCGGAGATTTGTGCAGGATTTTTCCAAGATTGTTATGCCAATGACGTAGTTGACTCGAAAGGGTGAACCTTTGTTTGGACAGAACAACGGGACCAGTGCTTCCAAGAATTGAATAAACGACTTACAACAACACTTGTTCTAACACTGCCAGAAGGAGTGGAAGGTTTTGCGATTTATAGCGATGCTTCACATAAGGGACTTGGTTGTGTCCTAATGCAGCATGGAAGGGTTATTGCATATGCATCCCGACAGCTAAAACCACATGAAAGGAACTATCCAACACATGATCTAGAGCTAGCATCATTGGTTTTTGCTCTAAAGATCTAGAGACATTATCTGTACGGTGTTACGTGTGACGTCTTCACCAATCATCAAAGTCTGAAGTATATTTACACATAGAAGGATCTGAACTTGAGACAATGACGGTGGCTGGAGCTGATGAAGGACTACGACATTAATATCCAATATCACCCTGGAAAAGCAAACGTGGTAGCAGATGCTCTTAGTCGCAAAGCGGTGGGAGTTTTGAATAATCTACGAGTGGAATGACAATTGCTCAATGAGCAAGAAGAAGAAGTCTGCATGTCATTAGTCGCCGAACCAGCAATTCTAGAAGAAATCAAGGTGAGACAGATGGGGGATCCAAAGTTAAAAAAGATTCATGAGAAAGCAGAGTTCAAACCAAACACAGAATTTACCATAATCGACGGTCTATTATAGTTTCAAAACCGAGTGTGTATACCAAATGACAAAGAACTCAAGCAACGAATTCTTGACAAAGGCTATAGAACAAGATTGGCAATCCATCCAGGCATGATGAAGATGTATCGAGATTTGAAGCGAACCTATTGCTGGATGGGAATGAAATGAGATGTCATAGACTACGTCAACAGACGCCTACAATGTCAACAAATCAAAGCTATACGTCAGAAACCGGCGGGACTACTGCAACCTTTACCAATATCAAAGTGGAAGAGGGAAGATATTACGATGGACTACGTCATTGGTTTTCTCAGAATGGCGAAGGGAAACCACTTGATATGTGTAATAGTTGATCGTTTGACAAAAACAGCTTATTTCTTACCTATAACCATTACATTGAATCGAGATACGAGATTCGTCTCAAGATTTTGGCAGTCTCTTCAAAGGGCTATGGGTACTAAAGTCAACTTTAGCACAGCTTTCCATCTTCAGACAGACGGACAGTCGGAGAGGACCATACAAACATTAGAAGATTTATTACGTGCATGCGCACTAGAGTTCCAGGGCAACTGGGAAAAACATCTACCATTAGCAGAGTTTACTTACAACAACAGTTTCCAAGCTAGTATCGACATGACACCATTTGAAGCGCTATATGGGCGAAAGTGCAGATCACCATCGTGTTGGACAATAGTCAGGAAATTGAACTCACAGGCCCGAGATAGTTCAAGAAACAATGAAAAAAGTCAAATTGATCCAAGAACGACTGAAGGTTGCTCAAAATCGACAAAAGAGTTATGCAGATACAAATCGTCGAGAGCTAGAATTTCAAGAGGGAGAATTTGTGTTTCTCAAAGTTTCACCTATGAAGGAGTTGCACAATTCGGGAAGAGAGGGAAGCCCAATCCACGCTACGTGGGACCTTTCAAGGTGATCGAAAAAATAGGACTAGTTGTGTACCGACTGGCCTTAACACCAGAGCTTGCCAATGTACACGATGTTTTTCACGCGTCAATGCTGAGAAGATATATATCGGACCCGACACACGTTCTACAACAGTTGCTTGTTGAACTAGAAGAAGTTTTACGTTACGAAGAATGACATGTTCGAATCCTGGACACACTTGTTAAACAACTACGAAGCAAGGAGATTCCATTGGTCAAGGTTTGATGGGGGAACCAAACAACAGGAGAGGCAACGTGGGCGAAGGAGTCAGATATGCGGCAGAAGTATCCAGAGTTGTTTGTTTAAGGTATGACATTTGTTTTTTTTAATTTTTATTAATGTCGTTATGCCAGTACGTAGACCGAATGCGAATAAGTTTGGCGGACCAAACTTCTTAAGGTGGGGAGGATGTGAGACCCTGACCCGGGAAAAAAAAAAATTATTGTGGGTAATTTAAAAATTAGATTAAATTAAGAAACAAAGACCTTTTAGGTAAGTTAGGTAGTTTATTTGACGAATGAGGAGATACTCCGAAATTATTTTAGGGGTAAATGGAGTTGGTTCAAAATATAATCGGAGACCAAGGAGTGGTTCGATAAATTAATTTAAGCATTAGTGATAACTGAACGTTGACCTCGATATTACTCCAGGAGACAATCAGACGAGGTTTAGAGTTCTTATAATTAAATAAGATTTATAAGTAGCAGTAATAACCAAGCAAAATAATAATAATGAAGATAGTTATAGATATGTATTAATTTGCCACCTCATGCTATAGTTTGGATAGTCATATAAGTCTAGCTATGCCACCTAGAATTAGCTTGGCCACATCGTGCTTGAGTTTTCTTTGATACAAATCCTGACAAAAAAAATACAAGTTGCTCCCATATCAATTGTATTTTTCCGAGAGGAAGAGAGAGAGAGAGAAAGCTGGGAAGAGAAAAAAGGGAGGAAAGAAAGCGCAAAAACAGAAGGTAAGGTTGAAGAATATCTTCCTATTGTTTCTTTACCACTTCGAGTTTTTTTTTAAGTACTAAATCTTAAACTATGTTCATTAGTTAGTGGTTTTAGCATAGAAAATTGATTCTAAGGTTTGTTCTTAGAACCAGTAGCAGAAACGAGTCATCAGTAGCTGCCATGGATGAAACTCAAAAAAACAAAATAGCTCGCGGCACTCCAAAAATGGCAGACGGGCTAATTTTCTTGAGTTTTGAAGCCTTGATTCAGAACTTGACCTGACCTTTTTCCGAATTATTTTGAACACAACCTAATCTTAATTTTGGTTCTAGAATAGGATGTGACAATCCCTAAGTCATTCCAACATCAGGAAGTGGGTCAACGGAAGCACAAAATAGGCCTTCGCGATAAGGTTGCGAACTGGACCAAAACTTGAAAATTTAGAACTTAGACTAGTTCGGCTGTATTGTCACAACCGAGGGTCAACCCACTTGATACTTGACCCGACTCTTACTTTAATATGGGAACTGGACCGTCGAGACCCTAGACTTCACTTATATGGCATCAAATTGAAGACATAACACCTACTAGAATATCATTTATATCCTCGAAACATAACTTATGAATATTATCCACTTGTAATAGATGACATTAACAATACTAGGGCCGAAGCTACTCGTTGATTACCTTGGTTGACTTAAGGTGAGTCTAGATATGCCTTTTTACTTGTATATTTTTAAAAAACATGTTCTAGCATGATATCTGCTATACTGCAATTGATAACTTATTTAGAATTAAATTATGCTTAAACACGGCACATGGCTGATTAGCATGTGATCTCGGATTCTACATTGTTGAAATTCCGTGAATGATGATCATTTTAATGACATCATATAAGACCCAGTGATTCCCTGCTCCGCTAGGGGTGTGACAAGCGGTGGTTGAGATAAGATTGGGACCCATGCCAAGTGATATCGGATGATGTCATGCGTATTTCGTATAATAATTATTCTGAGGTCGCTCTCTTGATTAGCTCTGACATACACTAATTGATCGATTAATTTATATACGATGCTTGTTTGATTGTAGAATCTAATACTGTTATAACCCACGGGTTATGAAAACTATAAACTGTTTACTACGTCCTCGGCCACGGCTCATGGACCCATCCAGGAACGTGGTCAACATACTAATGAATTGTTTATCTCAAATTATGTCATGTAAAACCTGTAAAAATGTATATCTAGATTCATACTAGCTGTGAGCTAATGAGTGTTGTTTTGCAACACACCAGGTCCCGAAGCTAGGACGGGTGGAAAATAAAAGACGGACCAGCAGCTGGATATTACTTTTGAGTTTTGTTTAAAATACATGTAAAAATATGCTATAATTACTGTTTAATACTGTTTGAGGCCATGTTTGGAAATTTATCTTGGTTTGTAATAAATATCAGACAAACATGTTTTATGAATAATGTATAATAGTTTTACACGTCCTTAGAGTTATTTTAATTATAAAAATAATTGACGTTTCCGCTAACTCTGAATTACCTTGAAGGGTAAGTGAAATAATCAGTTTAAATCCATAAACTTTTAATTAACGTAGAGGCCTTAGCGGTATAGTCTCGTTGGCCAGTCACCAATCTACCCAATTTGGGATGGGTCGTGACAAATTGTAAGCTCTAAAAAGTAAGTCAAGCCGACGTATTTTTTAGCATGCCCGGTGAGACTCCAAGTGTTGAAAATGGTGAAAACAAGAAAAGAAAGTGATATTCCTCCATTTGGCACAGACGTGGAAAAGAATAAGGAAGTTGACCCAATGGTTAAAACATCAAACGATCATGAACAAAGAAATCAAAGTGACGAAATTAATCGAAATGAGCATATTGGCTAAAACTAACATGTGGGACATGACCAGCTTACTCGAATTTAGTTTGACATGAGTGGCCACAACCTACAAGTACATCACACTAGTAAAATTGGTCGAACTACTCCTAACGTGGTAAGGGAAACTATTATGGGAGACTAAATTGATGTTGGATCCTTATAATTTAGTCAGCAACGCTTAAACTCAATTATTGAAATCTCTTCATCACAGAAAGTCTTTTTGAAGCAATGGAAGAATGAGTTTCAGCCATGACACACATATTGATAATCTTTGTTCTACGAGAACACTGAGCTTCTCAGTAGAGTTTGCCTACAGCCAAGGGTGTGTTGAAATGAGTCCATAGGATAGATGAACTAAAGACATTTAACAACTCCTTGAACTCGTTGAGCTCTTCCTCATCCAAACAATTAAAAATGTGTCCCTCCCGTCCCCTCTCCTTTCCTTCCCGTCCCCTCTTTTTCATTCATCTCTCCTGCCCTCAATCCAAACTAGGCGTGAGAGATTAAAACTTGGGCAAAAATACCATGTTTGCCTTAACCCCTCTGAGAAAGCGAGGTCGACATGGTCATCTTACGTATAGGTTTAAGTCAAAGAGCAATTCTAAAAATACATTATTCGTGTACAGATCTAGACACAAATATATCTGCAATTGTATGATACACATGAAAGTTTTTAAAATAATATAAATTTCATGACCATCAAATGATTTTAAACATATTTATATTTAGTGCGTGTTTGTTGTAGGTCAAAAGGTCTACCTGAAAAAAAATGAACCCGACGTGCTAACTGATCAACCAACTATAGACGTTTTCTCTATCCAAAGGGAAAACCCAATTTTCCTAAGGCGTAACGAAACAGATTAGGAAAAGGATGTCTTCAACCGCCACCGCCACCGCCACCGCCGATAGACAGACGTACTGGTGTCACGAGTGCGACATGAGCGTCTCTCTCCTCTCCTCCTCCTCGGCCACCACCTCCACCTCATCTCTCCTCTGTCCTCACTGCCACAGCGACTTCCTCGAACAAATGGACTCCCCTCTTTTCAACCCTAACCCTAACCTCTCCCCATTCGCCTCCTTCCTGGACTCTCCTTTCCCCATTCTCTCTTCTCAACAGCCCACTCCCTCCAACGACGACCCCTCCACCTTCGAATTCCCTTCCGCCGCCGCGGCGGATGACAACTACCTCCTTGACAGCCCTTACCTCCACCGCCTGATCCATCACCTCACGAATTCTGAATCGGAAAACCCCTTCGCCTCCCCCGCTACCGCCAATCGCAACCACTCTCCCGCGTCTAAATCCGCGGTCGAAGCAATCCCTACTATTAAAATCACCGCTTCTTTTCTCGACCTTGATCCAATCATTCTCTGCGCGGTATGTAAAGATCAGTTTCTGATTGATGTGGAAGCCAAGCAGTTGCCGTGTAAGCATATGTACCATTCGGACTGTATCCTTCCGTGGCTTTTGCAGCACAATTCGTGCCCGGTATGTCGGTTTCTGCTTCCTGCAGAGGCAGAAAACAGTGCCCAAGAGAGTAGGTGGAGGTCGAGGTTGACCACCACGGTGGTGGTGGAGGAGGAGGACTTGTTTGGGTTTGAGAGCACGTTGAGGCACATTGCTAGGAGGCACAGGGCCGTGTTTCCTGATTTGAATCACGATAATGTGGATGCTTCTCGAGAAGCAGAGGCAGGGATTGTGGAGAGGGCTAATAGCGTAGAGACTGTGTCGAGCTGGCCGAGTTGGGTGATCGAAGGAGGGAACGGTTTGGGTGGTGGAGGAGATGGCGATATTGGTGTGATTAGTAGGGTAGATGATGATGATCATGATGTAATGGGGATACTGTGATGTATTGAAGTTCGGGGGTTTGTTGGTCTCTGTTTCAGAAAGTTTGAGGTTAGCTTTGATTTCTCTCATTTGTAAAATTCTTATGACTCTTGCTGTTTTGTGGATAATTTGACTGATTTGTACTTTGAATGTGATATGGATTCATAGGGTTTGATATGTAGTGTCATTTGTATTGATCAATATTAGCTAGGGAGTTGGTATCTGTTTCAGCATGCTTATGTTAGATTTGGTTGTCTCACTTTTGAAATTCTTGATTTGACTGTTGTATGGAGGATTTGGTCCATTCATTCTTTGAAAGTGATAGGGTTTCATTGCTTTTAATATACATTATCTCATGTCAAGAATTGATGCTAGGGATGTTCCTAAAATAGGATGAGACATAATTGTGCGTAGGGACGGACCTAAGGTTTTAAACTAGGGTTGGCGGACATGTATACTAACGAAAGTCTTAATTGCTGACCCGCTGGTATTTTGTTTTTTTCCTCCAAGGCATAGGAAGAGCAAGCTTATGTAGTTTGGAGCTAAGAGGCAAATACTAATACAGCAATAGCAACATCAACAAAAAAAATTTAACATGTAAAAGGCATCATTAACCTCTGCCGGTATAAATGGAAAAAATATAGTAAAGGCTCGAACCCGTAGCTTCCGCCTTGATAGGGCAGTGCTCTGACCAATTGAACTAAAATCGTAGATATTTTCTAATAACCTTGCACAACTAAAAAATATATGTTTGATTTTTTTGAAAAAATATTGGGCGGGCAAACGTGTTAATTTTGAAATTTTTGAAAAAAAGCTACTACGATTCTAACAAAAGTTTCAAACTTGGGTAAGCGGTCACCTGAACTCATCCTCTTTTTTCTTGAAGTGGCTGGAGTACTGTTCGCCCGGACTTGCCACCCCCTAGGTCCTTCTTTGATTATGTTGTTGTCCTATCGCGTAGAAATTAATTTCGTACTTGTTATTGACATTGTTTTAAAAAGACATACACTTTATTTTAACATTTTATGTATGCTATAATACTACATGTCATGCATTGTAAGGTACCTTGCCAAGAGTAAGAATTGAAAAAATATGTCTATCGAATGCTGGCCGTGAGATTCCGAGGGTAACCCGAAGCGAACTCTTCAAATTGGTCCCTCTATGTATATTGCACACATAAGTTAGACAGTAGAAAATTACCTTTACAAACATTAAAATGATAATTACCAAAAACCAATAATCATTACAGTCAAGGGCGGGACCAGAAATCTAATCTACCCTGAGCTAAAAATGAACCCTGCTAAAAATGAATTGAGCTTTAAATAATGAGGCGGGCTAAAATAATTTAAACTAAAATTTTACATACCAAAAAAAAAAATTGGAACACCCTGACTGGAGCCCACCACAAGGCTGTGGTGGTTCCACCCTTGATTACACAGTACTTCCAAATTAAAATGATAATTCCAAAAACCAATAGTCATTACAGTACTTCCAAATGTACTAGTTGAACATTGCTTTTCTTGCATTTTTAGCTACGAACATACTAATTAAGTTTTTTATATAAAGCTTCTTCACGCGATCTTCTCAATGGACAATAAATCAAGCTCCAATCAAGCCCCAAATCAAACTCCCAGAAATACTTCTTCATAAAATTCAATCCATAAGATCCTTTGGTGTTAGATTGATTATGAAAAAATTACTTGATGAAGATGAAGACTAGAAGATGATAAAAACAAGAGTTTATCCGATCGAAGTAGCTACAAATGAATTACATAATGTGCTTAACACTAAGGGAGTAGATATTCAGGGAAAAGGTAGACGATACAAATTCTCAAAAAATAAGTTCACTTCATATCAAAACAACTTAAAGAAATTAACTACATATTTTTGTATCGATAGGTATCATGCATCGCATCAAGAAACCTTATGAGTATAATCAAGAATCTAAGCGTACCGAATAGTAAATATCTATCGTATCATAGGCGTATCTTACGGGTATTGTAAGGATTTTTTTCCCCTAACATAGGTTTAAGGGATACATCTCCGTTTTACCTCATATGGAATCGGAGATACCTATAATAGATCATAAGATTTTGACAACACTAGTTATTGGTAGGTTATTGTGGGAACAAAGTAAACTAAGCTTTAGGTAACCTTCCTTTGGTTTCTTAGGTGAGTTCAAAGAATTTAGTTGAGTTTTTTTCACTTGTTAAATCAAAAGGCAATGTAGGAGTTTAGGAGGCACATCTTGATTTCAGACTTCTATGGTCTCTCACAATTTTGGCTCATTTTTATGTATTGTTCTACCTTTATGGTTAGGTGGTGACTTGCCTTTAGTTAGTGGTGTATAAGTGTATATAACCTGCACCCTTTTTATGAAGCCAACTTTGAGCAATCTAGAGTTACAAGTGTGATGTTTCCCTTGTAACATTACCTTCTAGAAAGCTAATCAAGGTGGAGGGAACCGTTTGGGTATTGGAGAAGATGGAGATATGGGTATGAGTGATAGGGTGAATGATGGTAATAATGGGAGTATGTAATATGCTGACGTTTGGAAGTTGGTTGGTCTCTGTTTCAGCAAGTTTGAGGTTTGCTTTGACTTCTCTTATTTGTAAACTTCTTGATTGACTTTAGCTGTTGTGTGGAGAATATGTGAACTTCTTTGAATGTGATATGGTTGGCAAGGGTTCAATAAAATTTTAGTTGGTTAGTTGTTGGGTATCTGTTTCAGCAAGTTTGAGGTTTGTTTTGATTTCTCTCTTGTGCAACTCTTGATTTCCGTTGGCTGTTATATGAATAAATTGATCCATTCTGTTTCTTTGAAAGTAATATGGATTCATAGGGGTTGATAGAAATTGTCGTGTTAACCAATCTGTGTTAGCTACATGAAACTGGACTGAACATAATTGTGCTCAGGACAGACTCAGCATTCTAGTCTTGGTGTCATACATGTATGCAAACAAAAGTTAGAATTGGTGAACCGACATGGCGAAAGATGCTTCTGTTTTTTTTTTTTTCTTTTGAAATCATAGGGTTGGCAAGCCTTTATAGTTTTGAGATAAAAGAAACTAATAATACAGTGAGAGGGTTTTTCAAACTGCAGGGTACCGTCCGCTTGCACTTGCAACCCGCTACATGCATTTACGTAAACTTACTGAGGGCATACTTCATCCTTCAAATGTACCAACGATTGACTCCTCTACTGCATAACTTTTGCCATTCACACGAGCTAGAGACCTGAAAGCTTATGACATGTTATTTTGGATGAGATTAGTTTCCGATAGATGGTATAACCAAGTAGATGGATAAGACTTGGTCCATGAAGGCAATGATTTGGTGTTTGGTTAAGGGTATGGGTTTAAGTGTCCAGAATAATTAGTTTGAGATGCATGTAGCAAGTATACTTTCTAATTCAGTTTACCCTATAACTCTGCATAAAACACCCATATAATACATAAAGCCCCCTGCAAAACTTATGTTGTCTTGGAAATATGAAACATAGTACGAACCTAAAATATTTTGCACCTATTCTTTCAAAGACCTCATAAAACATCATCTGAAAGCCTTGAATAACGATATCATTGGCACAATCTTTGTTGGAAAAAAGGTAGTTCGAGTGGGGTACAGAAAGTGTAGAGTGTCCAGTTTACTTATTTGGTATTTATGGAGGGAAATAATTTGTCCAATTTTCTAGTATGTTTAGACCACCTTTCATAGTCTAGAATTGCTGTTTCTTATATCCTGACAGTTTTGGGTTCAGTAGGACTTCTTGTCTGTCCACTTTTCTGTTAATTGCCTTCATAGAAGACATTACTCGGATGGGTCTATAGATTTTCCTTTGTAAATATACCCTTCTTTTTTGTACTCCCATGACACTCCTTGGCATTTTATACACTTCTTTACTTATCATGATGTGCATGCTTTTGTAGATGCGCACACACACACACACACACACACGTATTCATATACATATATAGAGTCGTGTTTTAAAGACATTGAACGCTTCAAATCATCAAAATTTGATCAAAAAATAGGACGTACATATTGTAGCAAAATGAGGGATCAATTATTAGAAGTTTTCTATAGAAAGCTTCTAATAACGGATCTCTCATTTTGCTAAAATGAGGACTTCTCATTTCTTGATCAAATATTGATGATCCGAACCGTTCAATGTGTTTAAAACATGATTTTAAGGGTACCCATGAGAAATCAGCTCAAAATATTATCGGGCAAAGCTTGATCCAATCAGTTTTTTATAAAATTATTTCTGTCAACATTTATGAAAAATTGGTTGGATCAAGCTCTTTCGGGTATTTTTTGAGCTGATTTCTCGTGGGTATCCTTAAAAACATGTTTTAAACACATTGAACGGTTCGGATCATCAATATTTGATTTAGAAATGAGAGGTCCTCATTTTAACAAAATGAGCTCTATCTCTCTCTCGTGCTATTATATATAGACACACACACACACATATATGTATGTATGTATGTATGTATGTATGTATATGTACACTACGTATTTATATATATACTTACATTTATGTATATTGATTGCCATGTCACGTGTCCTTGAGTAGAGAATTAGGTGAATCTCACAGCTAAGTCACATACCTGACACCCATACCTAGTCCATTGAAAACAGGTTTGGAGAACTTTAGACACTTTACATGGTTATTTCAATGTGTTCCTAGGTCATAAAACAAAGCAATGCAACGTCCAGATGAGAGGCGAGCTTCTTCCATAAGAATTGCTTGCATGATTTCATGTGTCATGGAACTAGCTTTAATTTACTTGCATGATTTCATGTGTCATGGAACTAGTTGGAAACATTCTTCTATATCTGCTAGTCTACTCGTGGTCATCTTCTATTAATTGACCTATTGTTCCATTCAGTTTTGTTCCTTGTGCTGGGGTGAAATCTGCATGATCCAATATATTTATACATATTCGTAGACTGTTAGGCTGTGTCTTCCCTCTCTTCTAGAATTTTTTCTTATCACTACAATATGGATGTAAATCGTACTCACAAAACCATACTCATAAGAAAAGAAATATTATGGCAAAACAATAAAGAAATTCATCTACAAAAATACTTTATGCTAAAGAAAAACATTTTCCGCTAAGCTCTAAAGGCATCTGGTGTGTGCATGGACATAACACGTGTGTGGAATTGAGCAAACACTAGAATAGGTTTTTCATTGCATTTTTCTTTTTCCATCTCTTTATAGGGTACTGTGATGCTTTCTTCAAGTGTTCTTGAGATTTGAGGCGAGAAAAATGTGTCTTAGACTATGAAAGACGTGTAGGTTAAAGACTATATTTGGGTGTTTGAACTGTATTTCCAATTATGCGAATTGCAGGTATGTATAGTTACTGTTAGGGGTCTTGATGGTACTTCATCTCTATAAAGGGTCTAATGGAGGGTAAATCTTTGATGGACGACCCTGCTACTGGCCAATAATCTGATGCACGTAATCTCTCTTCCTCACTCGTCACCTCGCATTCGCGGTATACGCAAGGCAGTTTGTTGTAGCTTGCAGGGTAGGGGTTGATTGCTTGTATGATTGTCGTGAAAACACAGAAACGAGATTCTTTGGTTAAAATTAATAAGAACATTAGGTTTTATGTTGCTTTTGGCTTTGTGTTTAAATTGACTGGGTTCTAGTATGGCGATGCTTCTCCATCCGTCTATTAATGGTAACGGCATGTCAGTTGTTCCGATCTTATTGTAACTAAGGAGCAAGAACCATGCTTTTATGGGTAAATGTGTCTTAGTTTCTTCGCCAGTCTGCAATTTCTCACTTCTTTTTATGTTTCTTATTTCCTGGGGCAGCTTATTTTCTTTCTCTATCCCATTTCTTTCTATACCCTGTTTATTGTCCATCTACATAGATTAGTAAAAGTGCACGTGCAAATGGACTGCAAAAGAAAGAGAGTAATGTTAAGAACACAGACTATCCGGGTACATCCGGACACAGATATATCCAGAACAGTTGGATGCACGGGTCTCACGTGCATCTAACGGTTTTGGATACATTTGTATCTGGATGTGCCCGGAGGACTGTGCACCAAGACTTTTCCAAAAAAAAAGAGGATTTTTTGTATGTTGTGTCATAGAAGTTACAGATTTTGAATTGACAACCTCGTTTATATTTGTTTACCTTTGTATATAGTGTCGTGTACAAAAGTAGCCCAAAAGCATGTATTGACTTCTTAGGTCAGTCCAAGTTTCGAATCTACATCGGAAAGGCAAAGCGAGCAAGAAAGGGAATGAGGATGACATAGAATCATCTATGGTCCATATTCCTATCCATTGGTGCCCTTAGCATCACTAGTGGTTTTGGCCCGTGAGATGCACGTGCTATTGTATTTTGGGCATTCCTTTGACATTGTTAAAGCTGTCTTGGTAAAAAAATTGTTTTTTTTTTTTTGGGTTACTTTTTAGGCTAATTTAAATCAGGTTCTTATTTGCACATTCAAAGGAGGTTTTTATCCCATCAAGATTTATAAGTTATGTTTTAGTCTTAACTTCATACAACTTGACGTATTTGTCATTATTTTGAGTAATATATTTATCTTTTCGTCATTTTTAAGTGATATCATTTAATTTTGAAATTGGTAGATTGAAAGTATGTCTATTTATATATTCTTGAAATTTGAAAACAAGTATAGTAAGTCATATTTAAGTATAGTAAATCATATTTGGTGTATTAGGAAGATAATCATCGAAAAAAATTTTTGAAAATTTGTTTAGTAACACTAAGGAGATCATTATAGGATTTTTTTGTGAAAGTTTGTTTAGTGAAAATTATGGGATTACAATTTTTTGTTTGGTAATACCAATCAAATGCATTTTCAAGATTTATAGAGGGACTAAGGATTGGTCATCGGTTTAAAAGCCTAGCAAATTTTTTACCATGACTACTGAATTTACTATCAAATTCAATTATCATGGTAAATTTGGTGGGCTGCAAATTTAATTATCATGATAAATTTGCAAATGTGATAGTAAATTTAATGGTAAATTTGATAATTTATTTGTAACCTAGTAAATTTACTATTACAAATATCAAGTTCACCATCGAATTTAGAAATTCAGCAAATTTATTATCACGATTATCAAATTTACGAAACATATGTTATTTACCATGATATCTTACTTAGCAACGAAATAAATTTATCATCACAATCATTATTTTTTTTTATCACAATTGAAATTTTAGTCAAGTAAATTTATCATCACGATCTAAAAATTTTAACATCGTAGTTTATTTTACAAGCCAACAAATTTATTATCACGAATGTCATGTTTACCATTATAACTAAATTTGTAGTCCAAGAAATTTACCATCAGTCCTAGAAAATTTACTATCATAGTTTACTTTACAATCCAACAAATGTATCATGGTGGTAAATTTAATGGACGACTGCTGATTGTTTCGTTCCTAACCTCATTTTAAGATTTCATCAAGGCCACAATTTTTTGGTATCTAAACATCTAGGGCAATGATTTGTGAATTACGAAATTTTCTCTAGGTCCCGAAGTGAAATATGACAATGAAATCTCATGTTTTATGAGAATGAATCTGAATGTGTGGGCAATTAGATTTAAAGGTAGTTTCGGTATTTTTTGAATTTCAAGACTAAAATATAACTCAAAAAAGCTGATGGGATGAAAATATACATGTCTCAAATAAATAGGACTGAAATTTAAGTTCCCCGCATTTCTATCAGCTTTGCTCTTTTGCCTCCTGAATATCTTCTTAGACCCAAATAACGAGATCCGGATTGGAACCAACGCATATTGATTCAAAGCATACTTACTCTAACGACATGCTTTTTGCATGATGTGTGCCAAAATATTCACTAGAAAAAAAGAAAAAGTAACAAAAATAGTTTTTCACTTTATTTAATATTTTTAGTGTCATTTTATCTAATATATTTTTTAATTTTAGTCCATGTATAAATATATTTTTATTTTTGTCATTGAGACAAATGACAAAAGGTAAAAAAATACTGACAAATAATTATTAAAAAAATTATGAATCTGATATATTTTTTATTTCTGTCATTGAAAAAAATGACAAATGGTAAAAAAATATTGACAAAATAATTATTAAAAAATAATATCAAATAACTTTTACTTGTCCTTTACAAAATAATTCTAACAATTCGGTCCAGACTCCAAACTTATACGGCGGGCAATGAAATTTGAGTTTGCAATTGCGAGACCTTGTAGTAGCTTTATTATAAAGAAGGCATCCACAACGTCATTATGCAAACAAATTGGTTGTAAAACTCCAATTCTTTCTTTTCTCCGGACTTCGCATTGCCCTCGGGCCTTCGGCACTTAATTCATTCTGTCACAACCCGTCTAAAAAACACATGGTCGCGACTGGCCGATGGGGTTTAATCCATCAAGGCCTCAATTTATAAAACTGATTTAAGAATTTCCGTAATATTCGAGTGCGATATTTAAAAGAAAGAGCGGAATAACATTAGAAATACCAAAGTACTAGTGATAAACTAATTATTACATTATTCATAATAGAATTCTCGGCTCGGCCACAGGTGGCTCGATCGGATATCAAAAGTATCCATAAGTCTGAAATAGAAAGTACATTACTAACAATATGAAATTTAATAACTTGGCGAAGATACACAAAATCACGCTATATCCTCGACTTCGAAAGCACCTGTAGTTATAATCAACAATAACTTTTAAGCACTAGGCTAGTGTGAATTTCGTTATAATAGTGTTTACCATGTTTCATGCAGAATATGACTTTTCTTGTATGCATGCAATTTAAAATAATTTACAGTTCACAATTATGTCAAGTGATCCACGACATTCGTAAAGAATCGTAATTCTTTTCCTGAAGTCCAGCTTCTCAGCTCAGGTTCCAAGTGAATTTTCACTCTAAGAACAATTTCCATTTAGGATAATATTCAGTTATTTTGTTCAATGGTCACCAAATATAGGGAGCTACCCTATTAGATATAAAATTGACATGATGTCATCCGGCAGATCTATCGGTCGTCAATCCTTCAATCTTATTTCATTCACCTCGCCATATTTCTTATCCCTTGGCGGCCGGGGCACCATATGAACATTTTATTGATAATTCCTTCCAATAATGCCTTTCAATAATTATGAATGCCTTGGAAAAATTATTTGTCAAAACCTCGATCCAATAATCAACTCAAGTTTGTTAACTTCTCAATTTAAGCCAATATCCATAATTCATGAAATTTCATAATTTTCATAAATATCTCAATATTTCTTGATTTCAACACAAATAACATGGATATTGAAAACATACAATTTTCACCAAATAACGATAAATACTTATTTTTCTAAAATCTGATAAACAAAGGCATAACAAAACTCACCTCGATAGTCGTTCGTCCGAAAGCTCTCATACCGTCTTATGCGTCACCAACCTCGGGATCTAGCATAAGGGTTATAGGACTTAGCATGATCGTAATCTAATTTTTTTTATTTTTATAAAAACATTGTTTATTAGACTCGTGTTAAAACGGTATTCGATGTGTCTGAGAGTCGTGTTGTCTAATTTTTTTCTAAGTGTTCAGCTAAGGTATTGTTTTTTTTTTTTTTAAGGTTCGAGTGACGAGTCTCCGTCCAACACTAAGTCTCAGGTTGGCCCTAAATGTGGTTTGGTTCAATCGAAAGTTAAGTTTCTTAAAAAAGTTTTTCGTTTCGAAACTCGAGGAATGTTTATACGTGATCAACCCGAACCAATTCTACTAAGTTTGTGTCAAAACTGACCCGAACAAGGGCTGCCCAAACAGGAACTGCCCAAACTGCCCGAACAAGGGCTGCCCGAGCAGGGGCTGCCCGAACCAGGGTCTGCCCGAGCAAGGGCTGCCCAAACTGCCCAAAACTGGACATTGTAAACTGT
This sequence comes from Arbutus unedo, assembly GCA_014822125.1. Lineage (NCBI taxonomy): Eukaryota > Viridiplantae > Streptophyta > Magnoliopsida > Ericales > Ericaceae > Arbutus > Arbutus unedo. The sequence continues at coordinate 13,461 of JABCMJ010012072.1, read as the reverse complement.
CCAGAAGCTGCGTTTCAAACAGCTGAAAATTCAGCTGTGTTCGACAGTAAGTTTCTCCTATTTCCGAGCCCTCCGAGCCTCGGGTCGAACATGCATGCGTACTAAAATGTGTCGTCTACAACCCCTAATAAGTATTTTTCGTAGAAATGTTGTAAAATAAAAACTCCGAGTGATTAAACAAGGTATACTACCGGTAAAAATAGTGTACTTTTTCCCGTTCAAACGGCCAAAACTTCATATTTTTCAGCATAATAACCTCGGATTTGAACATGTATGAGTAGTATGGTGTCTTAGCTACAAATCTTATAAAAAATCTTGACCCGAAACAAAATGAGATAAAAACGAAATACATTCGAACGCAAGGTGTATCAAAGGAACTAAAGTAAATCGATACCTTCGATCGTGTTTTGCTACGGATTCGAGTGTCCCGAGCACGTCCCAAGACTGACCTGAGTCTGACCTGAAACTCCTCTAACTCTCTCTTGCTAGTATGCTCTCTCCTCTTTCTCTCTCTCTCTATAAAAATGCTCTAAAACTCAAAGTATGAATGTGCTAGTGTGCTTGTGAGATGTGTGTACTTATAACCAAATTTAGTGTGCATATGTCAAGTGTGTGTGTGTGTGTGCGTGTGTGCCGTGTAAAACAAAAGGGAAGGAGAACTTGCTTTCCAAGCTTCCCAATTGCATGGATTTTCACTGGCCTTCACCAATTTTGCATTGTTTTTAATTAATTTTTCAAATGCATGCATGATTAAAATCATAGTGTATAATATAAGTAAGCTCAAGGAAAATATATCCATGATGACTTACACCCTCCTCTAGCCGTGTAAAAAATTATGTGGGGCCTACCCGGTCCTATCTCGACTGTTCGGTACAAAATTTGATCAATTCTGATCCCGGACAAACCTCGTAAGTATATATATCAATGCGATCGAAAATATTGCGAATTCGGTAATCACAAGTGATCGGACATAATTCCTGCGTCCCTCGTCGGTTAAATTAATAACATCTTCACATTACCGATATTTATTCAATTTAGACAATGTTTATTTATTTATTTATTTTTTCTTGAACTCCATAAAATTGATAACTATAAAACTAAAAAAAACACTTCAAATTTTCAAAATTGTTTAATTGATTAAAAGGATCGGGATTTCAAACATTCACACTCAATTCATCCCCTCAGATGTCGGAATCGCTTCGGGACATTCGAGTATTCAGCATACCATCATTGAACACCCCTTTTTACATGGAAAACCTAAAAAAAGACAGAAATTACTGAATGTGTATTATGGAGTAAAAACGACGATTAACTAACACACGTGTGCCAAAATATGACACATTGAGCCGCTATACAAGACATATCGTGGTCTCAATACACCCCCTAACTCGAGGGTTGCTAGTCCCTAGCAACTACGACTTAGAAAAACTTTACGAAAAACCAATTGACATTAAAATGACTATACTACTATGACTCAACACGAAACAAGGCTATCAAACACATTTGCACAATGGAATTTTGAGAGTGTGGTGCCATTCAATCTGGATACGCTATCAAACATAACATCCTCTCAAGATTTGAACTATTCTGAACTATCACGTGATAACAAATCTATGCAATTCAACTGCCATGCAAATCTCAATTTCAAACTTCACCTGACACTCTCGAAAGGAAATATAGTGTCGCGATGAATATCCCAATTATTTCGCCCACATCATGTTGAGGAGTACAAACGCTTTAAGCAATGCAATGAACCAAATGCTCAAGAGAATCAGAAATCATAGGATATGTCAACTCGATAAATGCAGACGCAACGCACACAATAATGCCAAGTCCAACTCTCACATGGGCTCAATTGTAGGACTTTTAAGCTTGTAATGACCTTGGCTTGACAAGAAAAATTGTTAACGAAGTTGGTGATGACTATAAATTGGCTAATGGATCAATTATTCCGGTCACCGTCACCAATCAAACAAACCTATAACTATCAACCAGTAATTCAACAACAAATAATAATTTCAAAAATTCATCAATTTATCCAACAACATGCAATTCTAATAACTATCCATTATGAGAATTCAAAAATTACTATCAATTTGTGACCAGAATCCCAAACAACATAACTATTAATATCGTCATCAATCAAAACAGGATATCAACATACTATCAATGTAATCCAAAAACTAATCGCATCAACCACCTGTCAGCATGCATCAAAAATCAAAACAATATCACCTGTCAGTGTGTCCAAATCAAAAGATCTCATCTGTCAAACCTCTATGTCTATGGATCTTGAGGTGTCGAACTCGAGTCATTCATCTTCCCCTTTCCTTTTCCACTATCCCCAACTCGAAACTTCTGCCCCACAACTACCTCATTATGAGAAACGCAAAATTGGAGCATTTGTCAAAACGTATCGTGATCTGCCTTCACTTTTGCTTGAATGCCCCTACTTTTACCTTTTCAGCCTCGTGCTCCTCATGTAGAGCCTTCTGAGCTTCAAAAAATTTCTATTGTCGGGTATGCATTTCCTGTATCCATGCATTGAGTTGGGTTCGATTAGTGACACATGTGGTAGGTCTAGAGGAAGGGCCAATAGGTGTTGCGGTGGGTGGAAGAGGTGCGGTTGTGCTCGGTCCTAAAAGGGTTTGGTGGCTCAAGTTAGGTGGTAGTGGAGTCATAGAATGTCTAGGTGGTCGAGCGTTTGGTAGTTGTTGTTGGCTAGAGGCTGGACCCAAGGTAGGTGATAGAGTGGAAGTAGTGGATTTTTGGGGTACGATTTTTGTGGAATTGCTGTGAGATTTTGAATTGGAAGCTTTGGTGATGGGTTGGGGCTCTTCAGGAGTCAGTTTTTCATCGGTTAGCAATTGTACCCCGGCTTGTAGACACAAATTAGTTATCATCGTTGGATAAATCATATTGGCCTTGGTCACGGCCTCATGTCTCAAAAAATCCATCTCATTGATGATAAACTCCCCGAAATTTACAGGTTGTCCAGTTTTGAGGGCGTATAGTAGGCATACCTGTCTAGGTTCTTTCTACTTCCTAAAGGGTAGATGTTTTATTGTACAACTTTATTGAGCATTGGATAGCCATCTGTCAACTTCCCCATGGTAAATTTCCCATCAAACCCCTCAACGTGACTCACCAGTTTGGGGCTATATTTCCTGTAATCAAATTGGGCTTTGGGGACTAAAGTGAACGGTATCACAGCCTTCCTGAGTGCTAGGACATCGCAACTCAGGCATCTAGCAATCTAGTTCGGGGTGATAGCAACTTGTATCCCCCAGACAGTGGCCTCAACCCGTATACCCCTATGTCCCTTAGTTTGCATTTTTATGGTTTTGTAAAACTCCTCAACAATGCCTCGTGAATACCCCTTGTACTCTTTGAACAAACGGCGAAGCTTATGGTGTTCGAGGACGAGGACAATCGGGTGTAAGACATCTAATTACACCTCCCTCTCACACGTTATCGATTTATCCCTCACAATTTTCTCCCAGATTTGCTGTTCTTTCTCCCTTCATTTTTTCATCTATTCCTTAAGTCATGCGATTTTAGTTTCTTAAGTGGGGAGCCATTGGGTCCTGCACCTGATATTATTTTTCTGGCTCCCTTATGGGTAGCATGTTTCTTTCCCATTTGAAGTAAAACAGGGGGAATTGAGCCTCAAAAGCAAAACAAACAATCCAAATATGACAGAATCAATAGTGATACCTGACTTTTCACGAGTTCTGATCTTCAAACTTGGGGCTTCAAGTGACGAATTGGAGGTTGGAGAAAATGGAGCTTCAATGGCAAGAACCAGTCAAAGACCCTTCTTCTCTTTCTTCTTCTTCTTCTATTACTTCAAAATTAGGGTTTGGGCTGTTGCTCAATGGTTGATGATGTTCAATATGAGGTTTGGAGATCTAGAGGTTTTGGTGGGTTCTCTCTCTCTCTCTCTCTTTTATATATATATATATATATATATATATATTGCGTAACTTATGGAAGAAGAGTTAAAGGCCCCTTTTATACCTTTGCAAAATTTTGAATTTTTAACCCGTCCTGACTGGTCAAGAATATGGCTTGACCGATCAAGATAGCTACTACCTCAATTTGGTCCCAACTCCTGACTAGAATGCTTGACCGGATGGCCTGATTAACCAGATTTCACCAGTGGTAGCGTTAATAGTGATTTAAAATAAAATCGTTTTATTTCAACTGTATGTGATTTGTTAAAATAAAAGAATTGAGTCTTTACGTTGAGTGTAGGTCACGTGCCGAACGGTGTGGGTCCATGTAGGCTTGTATGGGGACAAGGCGTGATAGTAGTCGGTGATCCCGGGTTCATTCTTCTTCTGTATGTTGTCGCCGAGACCTTGTTGGCCGACTTTCCATTGTCGATCAACACTTTGTTCACCGAATATTCTCTTATCACAATCGTTATAGCTAGGGGGTCATCGTGGAGTTGTTGGACCCCTCTTCCGTCCTCCTCTGTGAAGCTAATGGGCTCCTCTTCTCGCCTTTTCCTCTCTTGTGATCCACCCTTGGACATTCCCCATGTTCCCCTACTTTCCTGACTTCTCCTTAGTATTGATTCGATAGTCACCATCTCCTCCAACTAATCAGTTGAATTTGTTAAGAGTGAGAAGAATTATCGTTTCTATAGACGATGCCAAACTGATATGTCGAAAGATGGTTGGGCACTCTTGAGTCTTGCTTTTGTCTCTTGCACACAAGTCTGGTGACCGAAGTGGTTGTCCGGTCGTGGATCCTCCGACAATCAAGTTAGAATGTTTTGGGAGGAGATGAAACTGTATGTAGATTGAGAGAATCGAATAGTTGAATACCTCGTCAAGGGTCTTTAATACTTTGAAACAAATAATATTTGGTGGTGGCCTATCCTCCACTATTAGCACCCATGTTCCTTTTTAGGAGGATTGCACACTTTGATTTTATGTGCAATTTTTGGGATGCAGAGTGATCTGGGATGCCGCCCTCAAGATTGCCCAAGTGATGAAGGAGGGCGGGCATGCAATGCCTCGCCTGCCTTGTTTGTGTTGCCATACCTAGAATAGATTTGAATAGAGACTGGCGGACTGGAAACGCGTCTGCTTGGTAGATCGGTTGTGCTGGGGTCTGGAGGGTTTATTCCAATTGGTAACGGCCCCCAATTGTTGATCAGTCATGAATCCAAACCAGGCTCATCAATATTAATTTTGCCTCCAATAAATTGTGCAACACTTTTCGATTTTTCCAAATCGTGTTCCTAAGCAATCAATACGTAGTCGTCTACTTGTTTGTTGTTGACGCTTGTCAGCAAGCTATTAGTTGCATGTTTCGACTACCAACAAAACCTTAAAACATTATACTATTAGGTTTGTTATAGTGCAAGCTCTTGTTTATCTAATACTCTCCAAGTTTTCCACCATCTTCTACGAGAGCCATGTGAGATCTTTCAAGTTCAAGATTGCTCAAACTTTCAGTATCTGCAATTCATGCACACTGACGGTGAGAGGTCTCCTTCTTTAGTGGACTGGAAGTCTTCGTTACTGCCATTGACCAAGAAGATAGTGTTGCCGATTATCACACTTCCTAGGGTCATTCTAGTAGGTCTTGTTTTTACAGACTATTTTTTTGTATTTTCAGGAGTTCTTGTGTTCTTCAAGTGAATCATTTTAGGGATTCTTTAATTGTTGAATGTTACTCAATATACACGCGAGTACGAATGTCGTGATGATCACCTCTCTGCATCTTGTTTGTGTACGATGTTACTTGAATCAATCACACATGTCCATGGGAACTATCAAAAGGGAGTGATCCTTTCATGAAAATTACATTGAATACTGTGCCCAAATATGATATCATTGCATTACTGAATACAAAATTGACGAATCAATGTAGAATACCTTGTGCACTGGGTCTACCTTTTGTAGGTCGTGTGACCTAGTGCAATTGCAAGTACTAAACAGTGGATAATTGATCAATCCATTGAGGTTCTGGGTTTTTTCAAAGTCAATGTAGAAGCAATCTGAGCCTCACATCGATTATGAAGTTTTTCTTTATTTACTTCAATCCGAGCCTCACATTGATTATGAAGTCTTTCTTTATTTACTTCCTTTTACCCCACACAAACCTAAGATCCAAACATAAAGAAACTTTAACAGCACTTCACATAGTGAAACAAAATCGGTTAGATTGTCATTACAAGAATGGGTCGTGACAGTACACATACAACCAGCAAAACTGTATGCAAGTTTTGTACAACTAGAAAAGGAAGAACGGTGTTGCTTGATTGCAAGCAACACCGTTCTTCCCTCCTTTCATTCCTACCTCTTTTTCTTTTTTCTCTTTCTTCTTCTCTTGTTGTATGACTATTATTTTTTCCATGGTATGATATTTGAATGAAACCATGTGTAGCTCCAGATCTGCTTTGCACCAGCAAATTAGCTAACTCCAAGTACCTGAAGGAGATCCAAAAATAAATTATCACAATTTGACATCAAAGAAACATGAAGCGTCAGCAAAATTACAGGAAAAAGGTGAAAAGATTTTTTCTTTTGACCTTAGAAGTTATACAGGGCCTGTCTGATGGCTTGGATTAGGCGTAGGATTAATTTCCACTAGTTCTAGCATTTGAATGCAACAATTGGTGGAGTCATGTACTCATCCTCTGGGACCGAGTATGAATGGCATTGGTAATCTCGTCACTACTTAGCTGATGGGATTAACTCATCTGTGGGACTATACATCTCCAAGGATGTATGACTCCGAACATTCAAACATGAGCCATAATACAAAAAACTCAAGATGAATAAAACTTAAGATGTATATGTCAACTTACAAAATACAACCAACAATATTTGGATTTGTCCCAGCTGTACTTTCATAGAACCATAATTGCAAACAGAGGTTGTTGTTAATATTCAAAATTTCTGTTGAAACAGGTGAAAATTTTACGCAAGTCTGAAAGTCTAGTGAAATGTGTGAAAATGTGTATAGAAGGTCTTACCTTTTTGACATTTTTTGTCCATTAACCACGTTACCACGACCAATCTTAAATTTAAAATTTCATAAAATACCTCGGAGAAGAAAAATCTCATAAGGCAAGAAAAAATGACTGATGTAGTTCTGATGAGCTGAATAGAGACACAATTGTTGTGTCGTTTGACTCTTCAGGGCTCTGTGTTGTATAAAAGCCATCTATTGGTAGAAAACTCAAACTGTAAAGCTAAACCAACCTCAACCTCTCCTAGCCAAAGCAAAAAAATGTTCAATAATGTTATATCCCATAAAAACCTTCTATAGTTAAGAGCTTGGGTGTATAATTATAGACTAACATACGAGAGTAAAAGGGGTAGAAAGTGTTAAGAGACGAACAATATTTTCTCGATTGACTGCGTGGTGTATTGGTGGTTAAAGACTTGAGGCATCCCATATTGGCCTTTTCTAGATCAAGCTGGGATGAGTTGAGGTTCTTGGTTGTCTGGAAGAGGGTTATACAGGCCTAGAGCTAGGATAGCCTGTAAAGGAGGACAGATTCATTTAAGGTAGAAATATAAATGTCAAGAGTTCTACCTCTATCTATGAAAGGATAAAACCAAGTTCTCGCCTATCTGTATTAGTCAATATAAACTTCCTACGAAGATTCAATGGGATATCCCTTGGTATGTGTTGCAAACAAGTTATTGGATGGATTAGGTTTCTCGTCATAACTATGAGTGTACAAATATAAAACAGGTCAGAATGGGTCAATAGTTTGGCCTTAAATTCCAAACATGACCCACTTAGGTTACTCAAGTTAACAAAATTTCAGACAGGGACACTATTCCCGTTCAATTGTTGCAATAAGGAATGCAAGTACTTGAATATCTACCTTCCTTCTCTTTTTTACCTGTTCAGCTAGCAAGAAACACATTTCTAAACATCGGAAAATTGCGTATCAGATCGGTCATTACGTAACTCTACTGACATATACCTATAGCTGTATCACCCGATATGTATCCCGGCAGTGTGATGTAGAACCCTTGTAAGAAAATTGAGCGACGACGTCCTTTAACCTACCCAATTTGTTTTCCTTTCAAAACTTGTCCTCCACATTGGGATTATGTTTGGAATTTCATTTTACACTAGTTCCACACAAAATTGTCTACTACCGTGATTTTCTTACAACGTTTATCGAATGAACAAATGGAGGAATCTGTATTTGCTTTTCTTCATTTCATTTCACACATCTTTTTATTAGAATAATTTTTCCATACCAAAGTAGTTCTGTCAGGACACGGAAACTATGAAGACCACAGACTGCCGACTTCTTTTTGGCTTTAACTAGAGACAGGATTGTTTGTTAGGACTTTCCAACTCTAAGTTTCAGCCTTCTTTCTCATGGCCTCCAATCTGCAGACCATGTATGTGTAGGCCATGCACATAGCATGAGTACTAGATGAGACCAGGAAAGTGTACCTAGTACCAAGTTACAGTACCAAACAAAATAAAAAACAAAATGCTTGATTTCAAATTTTCCAAGATATATGGCCACGTATCAACTAGCTAGCAGCCTAGGATCACTGTAATATCAAATCACAACATATCAGGCCACGTATCAACTAGCTAGCAGCCTAGCATCATCATAATATCAAATCAGTACATTGCGCCTTAGAAAGTTGAAAATTATGGCTTCGGACTCATGTCAGCATGCAATCAGTTCATATCCTAGAACTTGATAAGTAAATGAGTGACATATATTAAGCCTTGTCAATTTGTTTGAACTGTTCTAAACTATCTTCTCACTACAGATGCTAAAATCCTCCTTTTGAAAGCATCCAACTAAAATTCACTATTCTGCGTCATGTGCTATGCGATGCCAACGCAGTCTGCTTTTATACATCTACATGTACCAGACCCTGTAGTGGAGGTAGCCTTGTGCACTGGGCTGACTTTTTTCTACAACTATTTACAGTCACCAGTTAAACACATATAAACCAGATAATAAGGATTCCACGTGTCTTCTGCAATGGCAAGAGATTCTCCATTATATAGCATGAAATACGGACGGGTGTACCAATTTTTCCTGAAGCTGTGTAGTGGTAATATTGAACATACCGAGTATACAAAAAATAAACACCCAGCCCTAGCCTCCAATGTGTATCATTGATCTGTTTGGTGTCTTTGCAATCTCAAACATTCCAGCATGAGAAGCCTTCTTCCTCTTGACCTGAAGCAGAATTTCAAGACAAGATTATACGGCTAAATCATACATGTCAATTGTAACATCAAAAATTCAATACAATGATGCATGGAAAGCTCCAGTTTAGTGACAATTTATGATCTTGCACCGGATTTACAGCATGACTAACTATTTGCACAAATGTTTTGAGGTTATCATGACAGAGCTGCAAATGCATACCGCTGCACCAATTATTTCCTTGAGTTCCTTATCATCAACACCACGACGAAGGGGATCCCTCAAGCTAACCTGAAACGATAGATTCTCGTATTAAGAGGCATCATAATCAGAGTCCCCAAAATTGAACTAGGCAGAGGCCAAAGAATTGTCTGAATCTCATTTAAAAAAAACTGAAGCAGCACAAGTCCACCCAACTAGTAAGCAAAACCTAGTAACATGTCAGCATTATAGCCCCAACTCAACTCTTCCTTTTAAAACTGTCAGGTTAAAAGTGAGAACACTAAAATAAAAAATCAAGCCGTAATCTTTCTAGATTCTACCACTTGCTTTTAGGGGTGATCACTGAGGATTTCATCATGACTTTGGAAAGATGAATTCCGATTCTTTTGGTAACTGATGTAGTCTATGAACTAAAAAACTTCACTGTAACCAGATCTTTTCTGTACTTTTTCCTTTTATCCTTGTGGCAAAGTAGGAGTCATCTTACTAAAGTTTCTCGCAAAGCAAAAAGAATTCTAGGGTTTTTGTATAATTGTCTTACCTTCAAAGAAGGATTTCCACATAGATGTATACTACCAATGTAGGGTTACAAAATAAGGAAATAAATAAACACTATAATCAAGGGATTCTAATTGACTAAATCATTTAGAACCCTGATTATTCTATCCTATTTGATTCTATAGACATCGCATATCATATCACATATGTCCTGGCTATGACGCTTAAGAGTACCTTAAATTTATGAAAGAGGGGAAGCAGCGAGTTTGCTGCTCTATCCCAAACATAAATAAGCATTGGTCAGTGGAATAAATATTCCTTTTAACAACTAAGCATTAGTCAGTTGAATGATACAACTAAACTACTTGTAGATGACATATACAAAAATAAGTTTTCCTTGATTAAAATTGATAACTATTCATGACATAACCACCATTGTACAGGCATGCATAACTGCAAAATAGGGAAGCACGTAATTCACCTCTGAGGGGCCAAAGAGACACACTTTAAAGTTCCCATCTGCTAAAAGTCGCAACCTATTGCAACCAGCACAAAAATGCTCAGTCATAGATGTAATAAAAGAAACTGTGCCCTGATGACCCTCTATCCTGAAATTCTTGGCTGTATCTGTGGGATGATCCTGTATTCTACTTATCCCTGTAAACCGTTTAACCTGTTAAAAATGAAGAAAGATTTAGGGGTTGCACATAAGGATCTTCACAAATCTAACCATGAGATACTGTTGAACTTCTACCTTACCACTATGTCAAACATTTCTGAGTACGGTACAAGCTTCTTGACATTCCAAACATTTCCATCAAAAGGCATAAACTCAATAAACCGAATGTTGATTGGTTTCTCACGAGTCAACTCCACAAAGTCACAGATCTCATCATCGTTGAATCCACGCATAACAACGCAGTTCACCTGAAATACAGCAATACGGGGAAAATGTGAATAATTTGTCAAATAAACAAATAAGCCAAGTTCAACATCGGTGTTTTAATTAAGAACATGGCATGTTGGTACATAATATATAATAGACGCAACAAAAAATTGAGTATAGCAAAACTTAGAGATAACATACTTTAACAGGATTGTATCCAAGGTCTATGGCAGCATTAATTGACTCCATCACCCTTTCATGCCCTTTTCGCCTGGTCATAAACACAAATTTCGCAGGAATCAACGTGTCCAAGCTAACATTCAAGGCGCTAAGCCCACATTCTTTTAACTTCGGAAGTTTCCTTGCTAGAGTGATTCCATTGGTAGTCATGGCTAAGGTCTTCAGCCCTTTCAAGTTAGACAGCTGTAAGCATATTTCTTCGATATCTTTCCTAATGGTTGGCTCCCCACCAGTCAAACGAATTTTATCCACCCCAGCGGTAACAAAGAGATTTGCAAGATGGATGATCTCATTCAGCGAGAGAAGCTGAGGACTAGGAGTGAGTTCCACACCCTCGGTCGGCATACAGTATTGGCACCGCAAATTGCAACGCTCCGTCAAGGATATTCTCAAGTACGTGTGTACCCTTCCAAAGGAGTCAATTAACATATCAGAAACAGAATTCTCTGTCGGAGCATCTTCCAATAACTTCTCGCATGAAGTTACAAACATCTTCGTCAAGTATCCACCCAGATGACCATTCGATAAACCGTCCCCATTGCTACTACTACTTCTTGATTGGTTTGTTATTCTACACTTCACCTGGTTATCAGCATGAATTAAGGTTAGCCATGCACATCTGGAAACAGGACTATACCCCAAAAAAAATTGACGTTGACACCAGCGCAGTTGTCCATAAAAACATATATATCTGAACATACATACAAACATACATACATACATATCTGTGCATATAATTTGATAAATAGGTGCGCAGAAATCACAAATCAGGGAACACTTGTAATATTCAGAATAGATAGAACGACTGGAAAACATACAGATAGATTTACAGCGACGGAACCATGAGAAAGATATACCGGGCTAAATCGCAGCGAAGTCTCAAAAAATCTCGGAAAATAGCGCTGCCACATAATCGCAGCGAGGCCTTTCGATTTGTGAATTTCAGGACTCGAACCCAAATGGAAGGATTGAGGAGAACAGGGAGCGGCTTTTGTTACTACTAGTGTCACAATAAAAATGTTTATTGGGCGGCTTTTGTCACGACTAGTGTCGCAATAAAATATTTATGCGGGGTGAATCCTAAATATCTTTTCTCTAAATTATAATAAAATCTTTTTGCTTACCGCGCATTGACTTTTTTTTTTATATCAAAAAATGTTAAAACCTTACATACTGACATAAGTACAATTTTTTGGAAAAATTACCAAAAAAGGCATTCACTAAAAATAATCCATACAATCATGGTTCCCAACTTTAAAATTATAAAAATATGTTCTTTAGAAAAATAATTTCTAAAATATGGTAATCATACACATTTATGGTCATGATACCCTTCGATCAATTGATTATTCAAGTCATGATACCATTTTTTGTGACTTACTCCCTTAGATGTATTAGAATCTACATTAGGGATACTGGTTCGAATGTCACCGTAACACGGCAACGGAGGGTTTTAGGTGAACATTATATAAAGTAGTGGAACATGTAGTGAACAAGTAGATCTGTTAAGCGGAATAAGTGGAATTGGAGGCCGTTGTATCAATTGTTGTTGGTTGTCATGCCTAGAGATGTATTTTTGGCTGTCGTGCTAAGTGTGTTCCATGTGGGTTTGAGTCCCACCGGGTATTGTCCCATTTGTTAAGGACCCCAACTAGGAGATAGGTGTATTCGGTTAGAAGTGACTTCAGGGTATGTTTGCGTCGACAACTTCGGGTTCCGAGAGAGTGACGACCTTATCTTGGGCGACCTTGAGCCGATAAAGTGTCAAGCCCTCAATTTTTTTTTACATAATAGATGTCGTACTGATTTTAATAAAATCCTTACCAGCTAATTCATTATCACCAAAACATAGCATTTTTAAAGAAAGTTACATCGTCTAAGTTAAAACATCAAGTGCAAATTTAATATACATTCTTTCCAAAATAAAGACTACAAAATGTTTATGACTCTACCATGCGCTTCTCTAAAAAGACCTGCCATCCACTTGCACTCTCTGTTTCTACTTCAGTGTTGCACCTGAAAAGAAAGAAGGGCTGAGCTATAAAATCAAGCACACAATGTGATCATGAAACAACAACACGATCGCGGGTATGAGCATACCAATAGCACAAGATAGGCGTGAATAATACACTCAACCATCTTACCGCACCATCTATTTTCTATCCATTCCTATCTGAATTTTGATTCATTATCCATTCCATAAATTATGTTCTCTCACTAAGTCATTTATCTATCATCTCGCACGTCACACGAGAGTAATCAACGCATCATATCAAATTTTCAAAGACTCAACATACCAAGATCACTAGGACACCCGAGAAATTCATGCTAACAAACCTGTAGCATAGACATATCATTGCATGAATTGTTCAACCGATGCCCAACTCACGCGTATCTTCATATCTTTATTCCGGTGTTTCAGTTATCCTTCCTAATACGACAACCC
>JABCMJ010012071.1:0-25578 GCA_014822125.1 Arbutus unedo | reverse complement strand
AACATCCTAACACAATAACTTTATTTATATAGAATGCGTAGACTACAGATTGTCTCACACAACCAATGTGGGATTAACCCACTCACACAACCAATGTGGGATTAACCCAATTATTCTAACATTAATAATAACAATAACGACGATGCATGATTCGATGAGTGAAGGCCAAAATGGGCAACTAATTATTATATCAGTTATTCATCATCATGCCCTTATATCTAGCTCGTAAACGGATTAATAAATAATGGGTAAGAAACTCTTATTTCTGGCTTTAGCAATCCACCAGGAGTAGTTATTACTTATTGGACACCTTAATTACCCTTTGTCTACTGTGCATACAAATATATGTATGCATATGTATTGACTTTTTAGTACCTAACTTGAGTGTTGTTATTCTTCTTTTGTGGGGGGTCAAATGGTAAGAAGTGCTAAAACTGCAAACAGACATGGATAACAAGTACTAAATGTTTAATTCTGAGAGAAAGTCTGCACACGTGAACAGATTCGGATACAAATGTGTCCGGAATCATTTGATGCACGTGGAATCTACAAAATAATAAGGGTCTCACGTGCGCATCATACAGTTCCGGACATATTTGTGAAATTTACCCTAAAACAAAGTGATATGCATGATTAGTGCACTCAAAATGATGAAGATTGTTTGTTGCCAACATCTTGCCGCAAATCCTTACATGATTTTCTTGTGTGCGTGGAAAAATTCGCCATCAAATAAAATAACTGACACTAAAATAAAAGGGAACCAACATAGGCTGAGAAAGTCACGTTGTGGCAAGTGGGATCACTATTCCCTCAGCAGAATTATTAATTATTTTACTAGAATCATCTCTGACAACAACAATATCTCACTAAACTTGTCGAGCAAGAGACAAGAAAAAAACAACAAAGTCTTGATACTATTGCTGTCCAACTCCAATCTAGAAAATAGAAGATATTACCATCACATCTATCGTTTATCGATTCAATAGAAGTTCAAAGAGGTGAACAGGGTCCCAATTAATACGTAAAGATTCACGTGATTAGTTTCGATTTCAATAAATGGTTTTGACCGATTCTAGTTGAAAATGGAGTTGATGATGTTGGCCAAAAAAGGGGGAGAGGTAGATTATACAGAGAATACAGAGTTCATTGCATTCCCCCACCCCGCAAGACTAAATTTTCCAACCGTAATGTCTTATGGCCTTGCTATGAAGCATATATATATACACACACATGGTAAAACCTTATAACTTTTCTGTCCTTTCGGAATCTCCTTTAACTGGAATTCAAAGAAGAATGAAAAAATCGACCAAGGCAACTCCCAGCAGAACAGAAAAGGGATGAAATCCACTAGACCAACTCTTGGACCTTGACAAAACATATACCTTTTGTTTTAGTTATTACTCAGTTGCAAAGCATAAATGAGGCCAACAGAAATAAGAATAATTAAATTGTTAACATCAAACATTTAACAAATGGAACCTAAATTTTTTGATTCTGGCAGTACTCATTATCCTTAAAATTTTAATTTTTGTGGTAACAAAAAAAGCATCTGTTTGATAAAGATAATTCTCGTTATGAAGTCGTACTAGTCACTTTTTTCATTCTGTAATTCTCGTTATGATGTTGATAAAGATAATTGCATTTATGAGAAGGTCTTCGGATATTTTTTCTAGTTCAGGGGGAGGACTTTCTTGATCGTCTCTCTTATTTGAAAGAATATAACTAAGAGACTATGATTCTTTCATTTACAACTTGATTGGCTGGAACAACAATCTCAAGCAAGGCTCAATCAACTAAAGCTGGGCAGCTTTATTATATAACATTAGAGAAAAGGAACGTCCAAGCTTAGACATCTCGAACATGGTAGTGGTCTAGGGAGAGCAACAATAAACACCGATGACCTTTTGATTCGTTTTGCAGCTCCATTGGTGCTTGGTTTTCACGATGACAGCTACTTTATTACTCTTCTACCAAATGTGTGTGCGTGTGTGAGAGAGAGAAAGAGAGAGAATGTCCTACATTTAGAAACATTTTTTAAAGTTTGTGTTCCATATTTCCGCCTTTTACATAAAAGCATGCAATATATCCCCTGCTTATGCTAGATATGTGAGGCACAATGTAAAGCAAATATATAAATTACATTTGTGGTAAACCGGATATGCAATGTAATTGGCTTTCGGCCCATGATCATGCTCAGCCCATCTATGTTGGGCTTGAGCTAGTTCAAGCCCAAGGATGGCTCTATTGAAATTCGGCCAAGGAGTTCGACAAGGCCGACTGGCATGCCTCAGTCAATGTCGAGCTCACAACATGCCAGGTCCGATCGAACCTCCACTCGATTGGCATTCTTCACCAAGATCAAGATCACTCAAGTCACAACCTCCAGTCGTGCTGCCGAGGGCTCTACGCTCGACACGACCACGTGGAGGCATACTCCCCATGTTGCGGGTAGTTGCCTAGAAAGACATCAGGGAAAACAATTACAGAACATGCGAACGTGTTTGCCTAATCTGCACAGACATGGAGCACGTGGTAGAAGCTCTGCGATTTGTGTCCCACGACACGACATCCGAGGCTGGTGTTCCAGGCAGTTCGTTGGGAACTCTTTTTATAAATATTCCAAGGGCACTTGAACCTCAAGTACGAGTACTATTCATTCACAAGTTTTCAAGTAACTTTTGCTCTCTCTTTCAGAAGCTAACTTAAGCATCGAAGTGCTCACCGGAGACCAACCCCGGTCGGCACTAACCTAGTGTTTGGGTGTTTTGCAACTTAGTGGAGGGTGATCAGAAACCAAGTGGGAAGTTTGAAGAGTCGATTCCAGACTACACAACATTCATCAAAATTGTTCATCAAAAAAGTGCATTAAACGTGAATATAGTCAAATTGGCCATCATCCTTGATTTTAGAGTCTCCCCTAGTCCAATTCTATGTTCACCATATCTCCCTATAGTGAAATTGAGACTGCTCGACCTCGGAAGCTAAGTCGCGTGTCGGTAGCCCTATCTGTCATCCCGTTGACTCTATCTATTCATTTCATTTGCAAAATGAATGCGGGACTAGGCCACCTCGAATGGCGTGAGCCGCATGCAGGCGCACGTACGATTTTTAGGGGGATTTGGTCGAAAGTCTTGCCGGCGCCAACCCGACTAGAGGGACTGAGAAATTAACAGAGTACAAGACTTATCTTCAAACTTTACCTTATTTTGATCGTTCAAAGGGCGACATGGGGTCACTAGATGAAGTCCTCCACAAAGTTGTTAATTTCGTCCCGTACCGGCTGATACCGGCCAGTATATCCCGTACCGTTGTTGTAACGGTACCGGACCACCAGAGTACTGTTCCGGTCAATTTCTCGGTTTGTTCCAGCCTATTTCGGCCAATACCTGCCGGTACCGTACCGTACCGGTTTGTATTTAAAAAAAATAAAAAATTCAATTAATGTTTTTTTTGGATAATTATTATTATTATTAGATACAAATTGAGGCTAAAAGTCATTTTTTTTATGTTTGGTGATTTTTTTTTATATTGTGATACTTTATTTTATATATTTAGCATGATTTTTTGTTAAAAATATTATTTAAAATATGTATATTAATTTTAGCGATAAATCCGAAAACGGTACATCGGTACACACTAGTACCAATACGTGCCGTACCAGTAACAAAACCGGTACGCTAGTCGGTACGAGATTGATAACTTTGGTCCTCCATTTATTTCGGAGGTGATGACCTAGAGCAAGGAAGAGATGACTAAGTGACATATGGAATATGGCAACGGATATAACAGGTGGAGCCAACGACCCACTAAGACTACCCCAAGCGGCAGTCAAATGGGGGCGTGAATGCCGTCTTGAAAATTTTACTTGAGGACATGTCCATATGTGGCGTAACTATCAAATTCAGACTATCAACTGAGTTACAGAGAAGGTCAATTGTCAAGTTCAAATTAGTAATCTTTTAGGCTTCATATTTTTCTATTGTTTTTGCAGCCAGCATCCACCTCTACATGATGCAATTTGTAAGAGGGGCATTATAAAACCAGATTACAGAGGATAACCTAAAAACCTAACATTGAGAAAGTTTTGTGTTTGGCAAAAAACATGAAAAAAATGCTCAGCTGTATTCTTAATTAGTGACGAATAACCAGTGAATCCCAGAATTAATAAACATCTAAAAATCCTAAAAAGAGCAAAATGTAGTGACTAATTCATATAAGAATACCAAGATACCTATGAAAAGTATGTCAAGTGAGTTGAAAGATGGCAAAAACCCGACTGCCTTGTGAGAAATTCCATCTTAACTTTATTCGGTCCATCACCAGAACCAGCTGCAGCTTCTCTAGTCCGATTCCGTTCCACAGGGATGCCAAGACAATGATGATGGCCCGTTCTTCTCAGACTAGTTTAACTGCCCGATTGACCGATGGCTCTTTAATGGCAGATTTGCCAGACCTTTTTTCTTTCTTAAGAGGAAACTAAAGGATCTGCAAGACGAAGAGAATACTTGAAAGCCGAAGTCAGTCAACTGTGGTTAAAAGGCGGCAAGCACAGAGGAGAAGGGCATCACTGAAGAGCTAAACTAACGTTTAAGAAGATTAGAAGAATATAAATACCAATGAACTTGGGAGTGGTTTTTGGTGTTTCTATCATGGTGTTTCTATCATGTATCAAGTTCGATTTCACTCATGTCCTGCTTCATCGGAGCCTCTATATAAAAACTGAGCTACCTGATGGACGATATTTAGAATTTTCAAATCCATAAACTTGTAGTTTTTATCAAACGGTGGGTATCCTTCAACTGGAAATTCTTACCTGATATTCTCTCCTTTCTCAAATACTAGGGGATTGTGGGACAGCAAACACGGAAGAATACACACAAGAACCATTAGAGACCAAGAAACCATTCTCAAAAAAGTGTCCAAAATGTTACGTTAGCTTTAAAATATGCAAAATCAAATAGAATAAGCTATCACAACGTTATTCATTTCTCCTCCAACGTGGATAATTTTTCATCTCGTATCTAGAGATTGTGAAATTTCTCCATTTCTTAACACTGGTGCGGCCTTTCACAGTACATTATTAGTCTATTCAATCACCGCAACCAAACCCCAAATGGGACAAGGCACGTGAATCCTTTTTTCATGTTGTTCTATCAAATGCTATATATGTTCAGTTAAATTCAACAAATTTACCACAACAACCCATGTCATAACTTATCTTCTCGAATCACCAAATTTATCACGTAAAATCCACATAGGCAGCCCAACACCTACTCACGGCATTGTCAATTTGTCCCCCAATTTTCTATCTTTATACTGCACGGTACATACAATCCAGTAAAAGTCACCACTTCATAGCAGAGCGAATTTTAAAGTCCTTTTCACCGCTTCACAAATTTGCAAAATGGTTATAAGAAAAGGTTACATATTTATTTTTATTGGTTGTTTGTCAAGTGAAAATATAGCGAATATTTAGTATTAATTGACATAGACAAACGTCAACATATTCAGGACAAGTCTGCACCAATAATGAATAGAAGAGACTTAAATGGTTTGCAAATGGTCCTAGAAAGCATTGAGATACTAGATATATCATCACTGGACAACGGTTTCACTCAAAGAGTGTTGAGAAATTAACCCACTATTGTGGTGTTTCCATCGACGCTACAACCATGTGTAGATCAAGTGTGAAGGACACTGCACAAGTTGTTGATGTAGTTTCATACTATGAGTGATACAAGACATAATTCTCTTTAGATTATCCCACATTCCAACTTCTCATTTGCAATTGTGATTGGACAAATATTAGTCATGGGGTTAGGGTCAAAGATGGTTTTATACTTACTTGTTAACCTACACCAAGGTCAGACTCAATATGACAAAGAGCCCTTCATCCTTGCATCTTAAGCGAAATAAGTTTTTTATTTGAGAGAAACCAATTGGTATGTTATACAATGACTTGGAAATGTAGAAGGAAAGAGTTGATACATCTTCTAGGCCACAAGATGTTTCAGCACATGCTATGGACATTAATTAACAAGGATAATGATAATGAAGCAAGCAATAACTACTGTCAGAGGAGATTGTGAGGATATATTAGTTTGATTCACACAAGTGGAAAATATGCATAATGTAATTGACAAGTTAAATAAAAACTAAGTAATTTATAATTTTCTACATTTGACATTTCCTGTGTATTTCATGGTTTTCATTTTATATTTTCAGTAGCATGTATGTCACGACGGGGTACTTGTCCAAGAAGTTGAAAGGATATGAAGGGGAAAAGCAACAAACAATTCAACAAAACTTATTAGAATTGGTTACTACTGGAGTCAAGTACCCGTCAAATTTCATATTTGCTTCAGATCAAAGTGGTAACGGTTAAGGTACTGATAAGAGAAAGAACAAGACAAGACGTGAAGATGGCAATGAAGACTATGTGCCATTCAATGGTGAAGAAATGTCGAGTTCCGATAGTGACAATGATGAGTCCTTTGGGTTTGAAGCGAATAAGGTAATATTCGTATATATATACAATATACCCTTTAACAAATAAATGTTGTTACTTGTTTTTTCATATACATGCTCTTTCTATAATTTGCTTGCACAAACTGATCTGTTTTGTAGCGCCCCACATCACCCACTGAACCAATTGGCCCACCTTGCAGCCCAAGTACAGTTATGAAATAATATCATGAGGTTTTTTCTTCCTAGTTTTATTTATATGGAATAATCATGAAGTACATTCATATCTAATGCTGAATTCTATAGCAACTCCTAAAATCCCTTCAATAGTGTCCCAAAATTAAGAATGTAAAAAAGGCCCGAGCAAATTGAAAACAATTGTTGTAGATGACTCTAGTCGGGTTGAAGTCAACTATGATGAATATGGTCAGCCAATCGGTGAGGGATCAGTCAAGTTATCTTCTTTCTTGGGACCTTTAGTTCGATAGATTGTGTCATTCACACTCTCAGATTGGCGAAACCTTCCTTTGGGAATGGCAGAAGTCCTATGAAATCATGTGACAGTGAAAATGATAAAATTTTGCCCAAGTCACCAAAAACTTGTCGGCACAATTCAATATGAATCAAGAATGGGAAAGAGAATTGGTTATTAAGCAAATGGGTGCCATTTGGAGAGCCTCCAAGTCAAGATTTATCACAAAATTAAACAATACTTCAAATGAGGAAGAAAGACTAAAATTGCAGCCGTATAATATCAAATCATTGCGTGATTGGAAGGATTTTGTGAAGAAAAAAGACCAGTCAAAAGTTTATGGTACATGCATTTCGGTATATGTCTAGATTTAAAGATTATGCAATTCTGTTTTGTCCGCTGCTTTACATTTCTAGTCGGTTGAGTTGCCAATGAAACCATGACTACATTGATTGAAAATGAGATTTCTTCAAATTAGGAGAAGAGTACCGTTTTTCAAAATATGAGAAGGAAAAGCATACTATGATTCGTGAGGAATATGCACGGTTGTAGGACGAATTGGTAATACCACAACGGTTTTAGTTTTTTCAAAGATTCTCTTACTTTGTATGAAACTGTAGAATCTAATTCGTATTCTGACTCCATATTTGCTTCTGACTCCAGGGAAAAAAAAGAAGTAAAGACCTCACTTTTATTACTAGAGTTGTTGTTTGGATTGAGGGACATACAAAAGGAACAGTGAACCTATAAACACAAATGTCGATTAAAAAATTGTAAGGCCATGACGATTGTCTAACTTATATGGCAAATTAAGCATAGTAGCAAACGAGGAGCTATGGCCTTACAAATGTTTCACCAATATTCGTGTTTACAGGTTCACCATTCCTGTTTGTATGTCCCTCAATCCAAACAGCAACTCTAGTGATGGAAGCAGGGCCTTTACTTTTTTTTTCCAAGACTTAGAAGCAAATATAGAATCAGAATACAAATTAGGTTCTACATTTTCATACAAAGTAAGAGAATCTTTGAAAAAACCTAAAACCATTGCGGTATTAACAATTCATCCTGCAACCATGCATATGCCTAACGACTCATAATATGCTGGAATTATCCCTTCCTGATGTTTTTAAAAACGGCACTCTTCTTCTAATTAGAAGAAATCACAATTTCAACCAATATAGTCATAGTTTCATTGGCAACTCAACCAGACTAGAAATGTAAAGAAGCAAACAAAACAGAATTGCACAATCCTTAAATCTAAACATATACGGAAGTGCACGTACCTTACACTTTTGTTGGTCTTTTAGTTCACAAAATCCTTTCAATCACTCAATGATTTGATGTTATATAGCTACAACTTTAGTTTTTCTTCCTCATTTAAAGTATTGTTTGATTTTGTGATACATCTAAACTTCGAGGCTCTCCAAATGGCACCCATGTGCTTAATAATCATTTCTCTCTCCCATTCTTAATTCATAGTGAACAACACATACAATTTAATTTTTTGGTAACTTAGGCGAAATTTTTTCATTTTCTCTCTCACAAGAATTAAACTAGGTCATTATCCCATACCTGAGTTGATTTCCATGGCACTTTTGCCATTCCCAAAGGAATCTGAGAGTGTGAATGGCACAATCTCTCGAACTAAAGGTCCCAAGAAAGAAGACAATTTGACTTATCCCTCACTGATTGGCCGACCATATACATCATAGTTGACTTCAACCCAACTAGAGTTATCTATAACAATTGTTTTCGGTATGCTCGGGTCTCTTTTACGTTTTTTATTTTGTGACACTATTGAAGGGATTTGAGGAGTTGCTGTAGAATTCAGCATTAGATATGATTGCACTTCATGATTATGCCATAAAACTAAAACTAAGAAGAAAAAACCTCATAATATTATTTCATCCGTACTTGGGCTGCAAAGCGGGGGTCAATTGGTTCAGTGGGTGACGTGCGGCGCTGCAAAACCGGTCAATTTGTGCTATGTTATAGAAAGAGCATGCATATGAAAAAATAAGTACAACAACATTTATTTGTTAAAGGGTATACCCTATATACAAATATTACCTTATTTGCTCCAGACCCAAAGGAATCATCATTGTCACTATCCGAACTCAACCTTTCTTCACCTTTGAATGACACATAGTCTTCATCGTTGTCTCCACGTCCTGTCTTGTTTTTTTCCTCATATCAGTACCTTTACTGTTACCACTTGATTTGAAGCAAATATGAACTTTGACGGGTTCTTGACTCCAGCAGCAACTAATTCTAATAAGTTTTGTTGAATTGTTTGTTGCTTTTTCCTTTCATATCCTTTCAACATCTTGGACAAGTATCCCGGCGTGACATACATGTTACTGAAAACGTAAAATGAAATACCACGAAATACACACAAGAAATGCCAATGCAAAGTTCGAAGTTCAACAACAACAAAAGGCATAAAAATATAATTCGAAATAGTCCGTGATAAATGTCAATGTAGAAAATTATAAATCAATTTCTTAGGATGTGTTCGGTTGAGTGTTTTTTAAACGATTTTTTGAAAAAAAAACTCTGAGATGTTGTTTGGTGTAAGTGTTTCGGAAAAAATTTGGGAGTTAAATTTTTTCAACATTTTCGAGGTGCTCTCTCTTTCTCTCTCTCTCTCTCTCTCTTATTTTATAGAGAGATAAAATTGTTTGGGAAAAAAGTTCTCAAAATTTTTTTTTGAGAAATTTCTAACCGAACGCAGCCGTTTTTTTTAACTCGTCAATTACATTCTACATGTTTTCCACTTGTGTGAATCAAACTAATAAACCCTCACAATCTCTTCCGATAGCACTTATTGCTTCATTATCATTACCATTGTCAACGTCCATAGCAAGTGTTGAAAAATCTTGTGGCCTGAAAGATGCATCAACGCTTTCCTCGTACATTTCCAAGTCAATTAATACTAAATAACACGTAACGATGTGCACTTCCTAACAGATCGTCACTCAAAGTGGTTGATTTGCCAACAGATATTGAACGACCTTCAAGAATTACACCATTCTCGAATTCTTCATTTTGACATGCTTCGTTATTGAATCCCAAAGCTTGCTCTCACACACTCTTCCGCAAGATGGCATTCTACTATACAACCTTCAAGTCTTGCGTGAGATTCCTAACATTTCCTTTGAATATCTTCATATGCGTGAAATTGACGAAGTACATTAAGTGTATAGAACTATGATCGATGACACTCTAAAAATTTAAAAATTGCTCACCTCTCAAAAAGGTACATCCAACGGTATTGGACTGGCCCACAAAGCCGTGCTTCTCGTCCTAAGTGAATTGGCAAGTGAACCATGATGTCGAAGAACGAAGGAGAAAATAACCTATCAAACATTCATATGGTTTCCACTACTTCATCTTTAATGGCAGCTATTTCTTCTCGATCAATGACTTGCTGACACAATCTATTAAAGAATGAAGAAATGCAATTCTAGGTCCTTTTGGCAGTAATCCTTTTAAGGCTATACAGGTAACAATTGTAGCATTAGCACAAGATAATCATGGGATTTGAGACCTATGATCGTCAAATCTTCCACTGATATGCAAGTCTCAATATTTGAGTTATATCCATTGGGTACCTTCAAGTCAAATAACCTTTTGCAAAAAATTCGTTTCTTGGACTTGGAAAGTGTACATGAAACTTGAGGAAGATATGTCCTTGACCCTCATTCTTGTGGATGCAAATCGTGCCTTGTTTTCAATTCTTGTAAAAGTCGCGACCATTTAGGCCATCCTTAGATTATCCCTTCATATCTAATAATGTGCCAGTAATGCTTTCGCAAACATTTTATATGATGTCCATCACATCCAAGTTACGACAAACTAAAAATTCTTACATCGAGAAATAGACACAATGATAAATTCTACGAGAGAATATGAAATATATATACAAACAATAAAAATGTAGTTTAACAATAGTTAATTACGTCCCAATATGGTAGTTCGAAGAAAATTGACATATTTTTCCACATTTGTTTATCTTCATCATCTCGCTTCCGCTTTTTCTTTCCACTTTTTCCCTTTTCGCCTTTCCTTAGTTATTATAAGAGCAATCAAAATTTTAGTGTAGTCATGATTCTAGGTTTCTTTCCTTTTTCTTCCTTTCTATCTTCATTGATTCTTTCGAAAGGGTTAAGATGGTAGAAGAAAGCATCTATGACCCATATACACAGTCTTCCTACTGAATTTTAATCATTGAGAACATGTACTTTCTCCACATATAGGACATGCAAAATAACCCTTTGTTATACACCCGACAAGATTTCCAAATGCTGGAAAATTATTTATTGTTCGCAACAAAACCGCCCTTAGATTGAACAAAGAGTTAGCAAATTTATCATAAACACTTACTCTAGTGCTCCACAAATATTTAAGGTCTTCAATGAACGGTTGTAAATACACATCAATATCATTGCCGGGTTGCTTAGGTCGTGTGATTAATAATGTCAACATGACATTTTCTCTCTTCATCCACAACCAATGTGGCAAATTGTATGTGACCAACATAACAGGCCAACAACTATACGTAACTCCTAAATGAATTGAAACCATCAGTAGCAAGACCAAGTCTTAAATTACGTGGGTCTGCTAAAAAAGAAGGCAATTTATTATTTATTGTTTCCCATGTGGGAGAGATTAACTGGGTGTCACATCTTTCCATCGTTGCTTCTATGTCAAATCTCTAGCCATTTTTTCAGACCGATACATGTTCTTCTATCTCGGAAGTATAGGAGAATTATAGTTGAATCAACATAACCAAATCATCAAAAAAAAACATAACACAAGAAGAGAAACATACCGATTGAAGCAAAACCCACCACCCAATTGGGAAGAAAATCTTCACCGATCCGTCACCGCGAGAATTAGTGGCGTAGATGAGACCATGGCCATGAGAGAGAGGGAGAGGGAGAGATAGAACCTAATAGATAGATACCCAGGGAAAGAGAGAGAGACACCTATGTTATCAACAACCAACAAGATCTAGTGTAGAAGATGACAAAAATCTTCGATCCAGAGTGGAAAGCTCTGGGAAACCTTCACGAAGGCACACGCTAGGAGAACACCAAAGATTTGAGCGGGCAGCGTAGAGTACAGCAAAGTGCTATTTAGCGCGATTGTAAAAATTTTGGTGCCTAATTTGTTGGCCAATTTTAGGTTCTCTCCGCTTAATTTGTTGGAACGCTATATAAAATTTAACAATAGCGGAAAGCTCTAGGATTTGCTTGGAACGCTATGAATTTTCCCTTCTTCCGCTTTTAACCACATAAATGCTATTTTTGCCCCCTCTATTATGGCATTATTACAAGAATGCTATTATTAGAGCAACTCCAAGAGCACTAGTCAATTTAGCTATTGAAAAGTACCAAAGTGTCCAAAATGTTACGTTAGCTTTAAAATATGCAAAGTCATTCCCACACGACTAAGTCAAATAGAATAAGCTATCGCAATGTTATTCATTTCTCTTCCAACATGGATAATTTTTTATCTTGTATCTAGAGATTGCGAAATTTCTCCATTTCTTAACACTGGTGCGGCCTTTCACAGTACATTATTAGTCTATTCAATCGCCGCAACCAAACCCCACCAAACCAAGAAAACACAAACTAAGCCTTATGTCTCAACCAAATGGACAAGGCACGTGAATCCTTTTTTCATGTTGATCTATCAAATGCTATATATGTTCAGTTAAATTCAACAAATTTACCACAACAACCCATGTCATAACTCATCTTCTCAAATCACCAAATTTATCACGTAAAATCCACAAAGGCGGCCCAGCACCTACTCACGGCATTGTCAATTTGTTCCCCAATTTTCTAGCTTTATACTACACGGTACATACAATCCGGTAAAAGATTTCACTGCTTCATAGTAGAGTGAATTTTATAGTATTTTTAACTTTCAAGAAGAGCTAGACATTTTAACCTTCTGCCTTCAAATTTTTGAAAAGCTGGTCCAAAACAATTAAATCGCACATCCAAAATTTGTATGAACTTGGATGCCATCTCCACTCATTGTGAATTAGTTTTGGTTGTACTTTAACATGGTATTAGAACCGTCAGATTAGCTAACGATCAGTTAATTAAGTGATAAAGACCAAGAGCTGAGTTTTTCTACAACATGTTGGAGAAGAAAATATGCAGTGCTGTAGTAAATGGCAAAAAAATAATAATAATAAAATGACTTTGGGTTACAGTCTAAAGGAGGGAAGTGGAAAAGCCTCCTTGTCCACAGTTGCCACCTCAAAGGCTTCAAATGGAGATCGAGTCAATGGAAGTGCGTCTGAGTCATCACAATAAGGTTGTTCAAGCGATAGCGGGTGCGGAAAGGAATGTATTGGATCTTAAAGAGGTAGTGAAACCTATTTTAGACAATATCATAATACCCAACATGCCTGACTACTATTAGGGTATTATGATGATGCATCTGGTCTTGAGAAGTTTCCTACATATGTTTCTGACAATGATGTGTCCAACTACTATGATCGTATTAGGATGTTTTTGGGTGTGGTCTACTTCATTATGAGGGACAGATCTTTATTTTGGTTCTAGATTCATACTGTTCCGAATATCTTTATTGCATTATGTAATGCTAAATCTGATTTTCTGACTGGAATCCTATGTTGTTAATAGTAATCTTTTCAACTAGAATGGTGGAATTACAAAGTTGATTCATCTAGAAATTTACTTTAATGTTGAATATCTATATGTAACCCAATTTAGCAATTGTGCCACAAACAAAAAACTAAGTAAAAAATGAAATGACTTCAACTAAGAAAGAAATTGGGTCACAAAAAGGAGGATAATACTGCCAAAGATATGCGTGCTCTGGTATGACTGACATCTATATAACAAAATACGAAGGAATCTAAAACTGTCAGTTTCACAAACTATCCTAATGGCATATTGGGAGTCCATATTCATTTTGGAATTTTAATCCAATGGTCAGATTGTGTTTTAGCTTTCCAATCTCCCACGCTAGGAGCAATTGTGATGCCCAAACTCTGAGGAACAAATCATTGAAATTAAAAATCCTTTATCAACGATTAGTTCATGCATTCATTATTTCCTTCTACTGCCTATCTGTTGATTTTAATATCCTCTGTTAATCTCCAGTAATAAGTGGAATTGGGTATTCCCTTTCCATTGCCTTCACACACATAGAAAGAGAGAGAATAGGGGAGAGAAGGGTACAAAGAGGCCTCTTAAGAATATCAAAACCAAGCAGAAAAAAAAAAAACCGATGAAACCACTCGGGGGTCCGTCCCCGGCACCAACACACCTCCACCCCTAGATGCAATTGAGGCTTGTTTGCCTATGATTGTCTATTTTTCAGGAAGGCAGATACAGCTGTTCCCTAAAGCTATAACTTTGAACAAGTTGAGCCAATTTGGTTCCTCAAGAAAATTTACAACATAAATTGCTAGATGGATTTGGAAGTTATGCTGAACTCCTCAATAATGACTGAATATAAATGGAAATTGGACATGGATCTAATTATTACTGGGAAAGAGAGAGGGGACCGCTCTTATCGTTGTTGGAGCAGCCGATCGCTATTGGAGAGGGGAGGGGCAAAGAGAGATTGCAGAGAAGTTGAGAGAGAAAGGGTAAGACACCGGCATTGAGGAACGGAGAACGGCGACAGCGGCAAAACGACAAGGATACCTAAGCACATTATCAATTAAGAAAAAGATACTAATATAATAATATAATAAATGGAACAAATAAATTTTCAAGAAAATAAATACCGGATTTTACAACGGAAGAAGGGCACAAGAGCTCCACCAAAGAAAATAAAAACCAAAGAAGGAAGTGGAACAAAGCTAAGCCAGTAACTATGAACCACACAACGTCTTCCAATGCGCCATTGAACTGGATGCATTGCCTGTTGCACACTACTTTCAGGGGATAATTTCGGGAATTGGTATAGAGTTAGTTAGTCTGTGATTCTTAGATGTGCATAACATGATGTAGCACCAAACAAGTGCTGCAACCAGATCCCACTCGCAAAGCATGTGTGTATGTGTGGTGGTGGTATTGGTGGGGGGCAGGGTTGTGGAAAGCAGAAAGAGAAAAAGAACAACTATTCTATAGAAGAAGTTGGTAAGGGAACGCAAAGCGTGTGTCTGTGTGGTGGTGGTGGGGTGGAAAGCAGAAAGAGAAAAAGAAAAACTATTCTATAGAAGTTGTTGGTAAGGGAACCCTAAGGTGATCTCCTTATTTTGTCTTCTGTGGGATGCCTGAATCCTGATGCCACCATCAGTCTAAAAAGGGGATAAAAATGCCAATCTTAAAACGGAAAAAGGAGAAAAGTTCTATGACAAGAATGAACCAACAAAGGAAGGTACCCTCCATGTCTCTTCCGAATGAGAACAGCTCAGTAAAGCTTCTCTCTCGAGGTGCAAAGTCTAGACCTTCTTTAGACACTCTTTGGTCTTAGAAAAAGCCAAGGCATGCCTACAATGGGGAAGTAAAATGGCACTGTCTTTAAACGATTATACAAAAAAAGACATCACTATTTCCTTTACGAAAACCATACCTGTGCAGACGCGTCGAAGCTACTGGTCCTTTGTACCCAAACAAACCCAAAACAGGCTGTAGTTACCAAAAGAGCACTTAACACCACAAACAAAAAGAAGACCAACGAAGATGTCAATGAAGAAGTTGATGGATGACTAGATGCTACATCTAATACCATAATGAGTAGATGAAGTTGACCATTATACACACCTTGCTTAAAGCTCAAGACGTGGAAAACCTCCTATTCTATATAGGCCCCACGGACACTGCATGTCAGTAAATGTGTAGGCATCTTTTCTTTGGTCTTATGGATTGTTGACACATCCTGTAAAGTTTTAGGCAATTTGTCTAGTGTAAACAATGGAGGGGGAAAGAATTGTACAGAACATATTATACTTGCATTTTTTGGTCCGGGACTTCAAATATGGCCGTAGGTATGAGGATAAACAGCACACCTCTATATCAATCATCTTCCATCTGCAGTTCCATCATAAGATTCTATCTTCTACAAGTGGCGCAGCCAGCTACAAAGCACAAATGCCTGCCCTTCAAGCTTTTTGAAATGCTTTCCTCTTGTGTTCCAAAAAATTTTAAATAGATACAAATAAAAAGCAGCAGAAGCAACAAAGAATTAGAGATCACACAGAAATTTAATCGTGCCTACATTTATCAAACTGCCAAAATGGTTTCACTTTTGGAGTTTCAAGTTTTAGGAACTTTTTGTTCTCCTTGCTTGAACACGGGTGGCCTCCCCTTCATTGTTTTTCAATAGAATTTATTACTTGTCAAAACAAAATCAAAGTGCAAAAAAATAAGCTTGCATGATGGACTTGTACTAAAAGTCATGATGAATGATATATCAGTGGCATGGCGGATTTCAGGCATCTAAAAGAATCCCTCTACTGATTCAGGCTCCTGTCACATTAAGTTCTCCACACCACACTAGGTACTCAAAAACATGGGAAAACAAAAGGATTTACCAGATAAATGCCAAATGTCATAACTTCGAAAGCTATGAGTTATGAATTGAGGAGCTAGTAGATTTGAACATGTTTTATGGAAAGCATACGCATTCTTATCGTAGGACACGACAAAAAAATGCAGATAAAAAATGCCAAATGTCTCCACACAGGTCGCCTATATATTCTTAGAAAATCCTATATGTGAGGTAACTGCATGCATGAGGTAACTGCCATGAGTAGAAGTACCAACACAAACCACATAGCACAGGTCACAGGTAGCAAATAACAAGTGAATTCAACACAGGCCAAGATGAAATTGTACATAAACATATCATTTGACAACTACCATTTTCTGGCAACTAAAACAATACACTCACAAGAGCTATTATAGAGCAAGCTAAGCAGCTTTTTCACATGTCCAACTAAGAATAAGTATAGAAGTACAGTATTGTTAGCATTACCCCTAAAATATGTTTGATTTTTGTGGAGAGAAATCAAAATTTAAGAAGAAAGGTGGACTGCCTAGGCAGTGAACAGTTTCGGCGGAGAGAGAAGCAGAGACCAGGGGTTTTCCAATTCAAATGGCTACTCAACTCTATTGCCTTCTCATTCCCCCATATATATATAATGGAGACTCTTACATATATGAGTTGGGCTTGGCAAAATAAATGGGCCTAATATAAACATTTTATGGCCCAAAGATAGACACGGCATTTTAACCCAAACACAAAATTACAACAAGACATTAATTTTAACACTCCCCCTTAATGCATCGTGTAACACCCAACATTTTCCTAAAATACTGAAACTTCTCCTTTGAAAGAGCTTTGGTCAAGATGTCCACCACTTGGTCTTCGGTTGCACAATACTTGAATTGAATTTCTTCATCTTCCACGGCCTCTCGAATGAAGTGATGCTTGATGGCAATATGTTTGGTGCGGCTATGGTAGATGGGATTCTTTATCATTGCTATTGCGTATTTGTCATCACACAAAATGGGAGTAGCCAATGATGCCAAAACTTACTCCGCCTCGGCGGTAGATTATCCTTACTTTTTACCAACATCCTCCAAGACCCTCCTTAGACAAATAGCTTGAGACGTTGCCAATGATGCCAAAACATACTCTGCCTCGATGGTAGATTGCGCCACGGTTTGTTGTTTCTTAGATGCCCATGAGAAGACACCAGAGCCAAAAGAAAAAGCATATTCGAAAGTGCTCTTCAGATCATCGACACATCCAACCCAATCGCTATCATAAAATCCTAGCAATTTTGCATCCACATTCTTATCATACAAAATCCCAAATTCAAGGGTACCTTGCATGTATCTCAAGACCCTCTTAGCAGCTCCAAAAGGAGTTTGGAAATGGGATAACATGCTTGCAGCATACATAATGTCCAATCTTGTGATGGCGGCTAAGAGGGTCTTGAGATACATACAAGGTACCCTTGAATTTGGGATCTTGTATGAGAAGAATGTGGATGCAAAATTGCTAGGATTTTGTGATAGCGACTGGGCATGTGTTATGATCTGAAGAGCACTTTCGAATATGCTTTTTCTCTTGGCTCGGGTGTCTTCTCATGGGCATCTAAGAAACAACAAACCATGGTGCGATCTACCGCCGGGGCGGGCTATTTGGCTAAGAAGGATCTTGGAAGCTAGTCCATTTTATGTGACAACAAATCCGCAATAGCAATGACAAAGAATCCCGTCTACCATAGCCGTACCAAACACATTGCCATCAAGCATCACTTCATTTGAGAGGCCGTGGAGGATGAAGAGATTCAACTCTAGTATTGTGTAGACCAAGTGGCGGACATCTTGACCAAAGCTAGGGGGAGTGTTAAAATTAATGTCTTCTTGTAATTTTGTGTTTGGGCTAAAATGTTATGTTTTATCTTTGGGCCATAAAATGTTTAATTTGTATCGGGCTAGTTAGTTTTCTTTTGTTTAAATATTGGGCCCGTTTATTTTGCCCAGCCCAACTCAAATTTATTAGGGTCTCTATTATATATATTGGGGAATGAGAAGGCAGTAGTGGAGCTGCCCCATTTGAATTGGAAAACCCCTGATCTTTGCTTCCCTCTTTGCCAAAAACTGTTCGCCACCTATGCAGCCCATTTTTCTTCTTACAATCTTGATTTCTC
Organism: Arbutus unedo; assembly: GCA_014822125.1. Lineage (NCBI taxonomy): Eukaryota > Viridiplantae > Streptophyta > Magnoliopsida > Ericales > Ericaceae > Arbutus > Arbutus unedo. The sequence continues at coordinate 6,976 of JABCMJ010012071.1, read as the reverse complement.
CACAGAAATTAAATATAGTTGAGGGATAATGCTAACATGATGCGGTATTTGTGTGGTTGGTTTTGTTCTTGCCTAAAATCGACAGGATTTTGTTTCTTTTAGTTTTTTGTTGCCTAAAATCACTGAAGGTTGAAACCTATTTACTGATCCATGGGGGAGAACTATGTCTGCTCTATCTAACATCACCAGTTGTGAGATATGTGCGATAGGCTTTGCAGATGTGAAAAGTCGCCTTTTAATTCGTACAAAAACCTCCCAACCTCTCCTCGCCTTCACAAGGTTCTTTTCTCCTCGCCTTACAAAGTTGAGTCACTCTACCCCTCTAATTAACATTTGACACCTTTTCTAGAACTTTCTGTTTCCACAATGCCCAAATCATTCCATGTCTTGATTTTGCTATGAACTAGTTGTACCCCAAACGGAAGAGAAATGTTAGACGGCACATGCGTCTTATTCAATGTCACACAGAGGCGGGGAGGATTCGGGAAAATGAAAATCACGAATATCCATTCGGTTCGGTGAATAACCGATATCCATTGGGTATGGTTACGGTATAACCATTTTCATCCCCAAGCCCTGACCAATATCGGGCCGGATTCGGGTATTAGATATACAAATATCCGCTCCAATTTGCCCCATTGCCATTCCGAGTAGAAATAACAAATGAATTTAAAACAGTGCAACTGAAAAAATTACTCACAAGAAACAGCAAGCTAAGTAGCTTTTCAAGGAAATCCCTTGGACATGGCAAACTAAGATTTCAGTACTACGAATTGACCTCAAGTTTCCAACTTCTGCATGTTAGCTCAGTAACTCTTGGTCAATTTTAAAGACAACCTAAGTTTTACTTCTATAGAAACCTTATGAAATAAATACAACTATGAAACCAATTTTCAGAGAAAGTAACTTCTTTTTTATTGGAAGTAACACCGCGAATGACAATCTTTGTGGTTAACTTCTTGCAGTTCATTTTTCCCCTTCTTTTCTTGTTTAATCAGACACAACATTGTTACCTACCGGATAACAATTCTGCAGCTGGAGATTGATGTGGACATTCTAAGGATACATGTACATGTCAAGTGCCATCCAAGAAAACTGGAAAAAAAATTGGCCATTTAGATTATAAATTTAACTCCATAGAGGAGGACATCATCCAATTCAAAATTTGAGTAAGAAAATATGCTCATCATACCACTTTGGAGATCTCAAGCTACCTTGATCTGTCTTTGGCTTTGATTCGTTATGCTCAGTAGCTATGACAAGCTCTTGCTGCCTAAAACTCTAACAAGAAAACGCTGCTTTACATTTGATTGTCAATACCATCTATTCTCAGACATAAATCCCAATCTTTTGTTCACCTTTAGATGTGGTTTAGAATTCCAATGATGAAGCAAGTTTCTATTATCTTCTTTTGTCAAAAAAAAAAAAAAATGAAAAGGGTTGCTCACTTTCATGTTTCACATGTAAACGGGGATTAACACCAGCTATTGGTATACTAAATGTTTTATTTTCTGAACTTGAAACAAGACATCAAAGAATCCCTGTAGAGGAAGCAAATATGTATTAACATTCACCAAGATCAACACTCTCCTCTCATTTACACCATCGGACCATACTGCTTGCAAACAAATTATCCTGATGAAAAAGTAAAGTGAAGATATTAACAAAAAAGATAATATCAACAACATAGAAAAATAAAAACCATATACCCATCCCAAAATTCTACAACGAGGTCTACAAGAGCGGTCTCAAAGTTGTAATCTTTCGGCAACTCTATTAGCAAGTCCGTATCTAGAGTTGGACACAGGTCCTTTGGTCTGACACTGTGGGGCTCCCTCAGAGTTCGTACACCAACTAGCACGACATGCTAGTTTTTTCGGACTTCTAGAGCTCCCCTTCGTCTAGCTTGACTGGTAATGACTGCGTTGGTTGAAAGGTGGTGTCCAGATACGCACACTTTTCACTTACGCAGTTGTGAGGCTACAGTCACCCTGCAAGTTGTTGAGTTGCTCTTCGGGTTACAGGTAGACTGCTTGCATGTAACCAAGCGAATGGACTACGATTGGTGTCCCTCCCTTTGTGGACCGAATAGGGGTAGTGTGAGGATGACATGGTTACGAGATCAATTTATCGAGTTGGTTGTTGATGATGTAGTTGCCAAAGACGTCAGGGGCTACATTTTACAGTTGTTGGGCGGTACTAATTTTGCTGACAACTCTAGCTTGCTCGTCCACCTGATGTTCCTTCCTCTACTTCGCGACTGCCTCTATAACCACTTTTGCAAGGGACGTCGATGGAGCGTTTCTCCTAGATTAGGTTTGGGCGTGCCACCGCTTCCCCCACCTTTCGCCCCGCCAACTTTTGGACGGCAGGTTCCACCGGTCGGTGCTCCTCAACGCATTTGATTTATCTACGATGTTGTTTTGCATCTGTTTAGAATTTCTTCGTTGTATTGTAACTGTTAAGATATGGGCTCACATGTAAATTAATTGTACAATTAGTAATTAATAATTAGTTTAGTGTTAGAGGGTCATAGTGTAATTATGTTCCTAGTTGTACTTGTATAATGATTGCAATGAAAGGTAAAACTAAACTTTGAGATTCCAAAACTTTACATGGTATCAGAGCATCGATCAGTCCCTTTGTCCTGATCGAACGATTCTCTTTTGTTGAGTTTTCTTAACACTCAAACCCTAAACCAACTGAAACCCTAGCCCTGATCCCTTAACCTAGCCGCCGCTGCCTCTGTTCCCGCCGTCAGTGTCATCGCTAGCCGTCGTCGTTCCCACCGGCACCGACCGATCGCGAGATCGCGATCTGAGTTCTCTCCCTCTCGCAATCTGACTTCTCGCAATCTCTCTCTCTTTCTCGCAATCTCTCTCGCGCACATGGTCTCTCTATCTCGCGATCTCTCTTATTGAGAACGCCGGCCATCCCTCACCAGCGCCGGCCACCGCCTGTTCCGCCGGCCGTCACCTTTTCCGCCGGCCGTTAGCCACTTTGCCGGCATTTGTTTCTCTGATCTGGCCCTGTTTTGGTTTTCTAGTGTTGCTGCATCTGATTGGTTCAGATCTGACCTCCATCCTTTGTTGGTCTCCAGTATCGTTGTATTACTTCAGATCTAGTTTCTTGGGTTATCATTCTGATCTATGGCGGACAATCTCAAACTTCTTTTTGGTGGTACGAGTACTACAAAGAATAAGTCGATTCGAATCGGGCCTCTTGATAACACTACTTTGGATATTTGCCCTATTAAATTGGATGGTACTAACTATTTGATTTGGTCTCGCACTTTTACCTTGGCCATTGAAGCCCGAGGAATATCTGAATTTATTGATGGTCCGGTTCCTAAACCTACAGATCCTGTTGAATTAAAACGGTTTAAGTCTCAGCAATCGTTAGTTATGACTTGGCTGCTTAACTCTATGAGAGCTGATATTCACTATACCTTTCTATTGCTTGAGACCCCGTATGCGATTTGGACTATTGCAGCTTGTATATATTCTCAGCAGGGGAATGATGCTCAGTGCTTTGAGTTGAGAAAGAAACTTCGTACATTGCACCAACATCATCGATTGGTCGTTGAGTATTATGCCGATTTGAGTCGTGTTTGGTAGGAGTTTGATCATTATTAGGGGTTTCAGGTTGTATGCACTGAGGATGCTACTAAATGGATCCAACGACTAGAAAAAGAACGGGTTTATGATTTTCTAGCTGGTCTTGATATGGAATATGATCAGATTCAGATGCAAGTGCTAGGACGCGTTCCGTTTCCATCCTTGGGTGAGGCATATGCTATTGTTCAGCTGAAGGAGAGTCGTCGAGGTGCTATGTTACATACTACTCCTACTTGTTTTGCCTTAGTGGCCACTCCTCCACCGAGTGGTCAATCTAGTGCTAGCGGTAGTGTTACTAATCGTGCCTCTCTTTGATGTAATTACTGCGACAATACCGGACACACCAGGGATTTTTGTTAGAAGTTACATGGTCACCCTCCTCGTGGCAAGGACGGTGGCCGTGGTCGTGGTTCTGTGCGTTCTCAGGCTCAGGCTCAGGCTCAGGTTCACGTCTCAGAGTCTACAGTTTCCCCTTTTGCTAACTTTGGGATTCAGTTCGGTGATGATCTTACTGGTGGTTTTTCTCAGAGATGTGAGCTCTCAAGCGCCTTATGGCTACGGCTAATTCTCCATCTACTCCCCCGCTTCTACTTCCACGGTTTCTCCTTCTACTCAGTATGCACACACAGGTATCTCAGCTAGTGCTTTTACTGCCTCTTCTGGTATTCCTTGGATTATCGACTCTGGTGCATCCGACCATATGACAGGTTGTTCGTCTGTTTTTTACTCTTAATCTACTTGTTCTGGTAAAGATAAGGTTCGAATAGCTGATGGATCTCTCTCTGCTATTTCTGGGAAGGACTCCATTCGCTATTCTCCTACTATTTCTCTTTCTTCAATTCTCCATATTCCTAATTTTGCTAGCGCTTTTACTGCCTCTTCTGGTATTCCTTGGATTATCAACTCCGATGCATCCGACCATATGACAAGTTGTTCGTCTGTTTTTGACTCTTAATCTACTTGTTCTGGTAAAGATAAGGTCCGAATAGCTAATGGATCTCTCTCTGCTATTTCTGGGAAGGGCTCCATTCGCTATTCTCCTACTATTTCTCTTTCTTCAGTTCTCCATATTCTTAATTTTGCTACTAATTTGCTTTCTGTTAGTAACTTTACCCGTTTTGCAAATTGTTTTGTGATGTGGTTTTCAGGAACTAGATACAGGGAAAGTGATTGGCAGTGGTAAAGCATATGATGGTCTCAATTTCTTGGAGTCTGCACCTCTGCCACCTTTGTCCTATGGCCAGGCCCTACGCGCAGATAGTAGTTCTGATCTTTCTTTACTGCATCAGTGGCACCGAAGATTGGGTCATCTTTTTTTTGGCATTTTAAAAAAACTTTTTCCTCATTTAACTAAGTCTTGTCCTAGGAGTCAATTTTTTTGTGAAGCTTATGAACTTGGAAAACATACACGCTCCTTTTATGCTCCTATTAATAAAAGTAGTGCTCCTTTTATGATTATTCACTCTGATGTTTGGGGTCCTTCTCCTGTTACCTCTCTTAAAAGTTTTCGTTGGTTTGCCACGTTTATTGATTGTTATCCTTGTGTGACTTGGGTGTACCTCCTCAAGTCCAAAAGTGAGGTATTTTCATGTTTTACGTCATTTCATCGGATGGTGCACACACAATTTGAAATCCATATTAAAGTTCTTCGCAGTGATAATGGCACCAAATATGTTGACCAAGCCTTTCAAACCTATTTGGATGCACATGGCATTCTCTTTCAGACGACTTGTGTTGACACCCCACAACAAAATGGGGTTGCCGAACGCAAAAATCGTCATCTTGCTGAAGTCCCTTCTACTTACCATGCATCTTCCCAAATATTTTTGGGGAGAAGCGATTTTGACCGCGGCTTATCTTATCAACCGTCTACCTTCTAGTGTTCTCCACTTCAAAACCTCTATTACGTGTCTTCCTCACACGTGTCTCGTCTCCTCTCTTTCCCTGAAAGTCTTTGGTTGTGTTTGCTTTGTCCATGCTTCCCACCCGGTGGGTGAAAATTTAGGTCCTAAAGCTTATAAGTGTGTCTTTGTTGGGTACTCCCCCACCCAGAAGGGATATAAATGTTTCGATCCTCACTCTCGGAAGTTTTTTGTCTCTATGGATGTTACTTTTTGGGAGACCGAGTCTCTTTATTCTCCTTCCACCCTATCTCTTCAGGGGGAGCCACCATCTATTAGGAAGGAAGAGATGTTGTTTTTACCATCTCCTAGTGAAGGGGAGACCATTGATAGAGAGGAACCTATATCTAGTGACAGGGCAGGCAAGGACACTGGTGAACAGGTTGGGCATGAACAACAGCTTGCCAAGCCCGCTGTATTGCAGACATATAAGCGAAAAGGCAAATCCTCATGTGTGGTGCCATCTTGCCAATCACCACTACTAGTTCCAGTCCCAGTCCCAAACCCTACCGCTGATTTATCAGGTAATAAATCTTCTTTTGAACCATCTTCTCTTGAGTCAAGTGATCTCAACATTCCTGTTGCTCTCCGAAAGGGTGTTAGACAGTGTACCGAACATCCCATTTCTCAGTTTGTCTTTTGTGATTGCTTGTCTCCTTCGTATCATACTTTTGTTTCCTCTCTTTCTTCTATATCTATTCCACAGAATTGGCAGGATGCGATTATGATACCTAAGTGAAAGGAAGCTATGGTAGAGGAGATGACAGCTTTGAAAAATAATGGCACTTGGGAATTAGTATCTCCTCTAGGAGGAAAGAAACCAGTAGGTTGCAAAATGGGTGTTCACTATTAAACAAAATGCCGATGGGACTAGTTGACAGATACAAGTCAAGATTGGTTGCTAAGGGTTTCACTCAAACTTATGGGATTGACTATGAAGAGACTTTTGCTCCAGTAGCAAAAATGGATTCTGTTCGGGCCTTACTCTCTTGTGCTGCCAATTTGAATTGGCCCCTTCAACAGTTTGACGTGAAAAATATTTTCCTCCATGGTGATTTAGAAGAGGAAGTCTATATGACGATACACCGCCGGGGTTTTCCTCAACTGCAAGTGAAGGAAAGGTGTGTAGATTGAGGAAAGCCTTGTATGGTTTGAAGCAATCACCAAGAGCTTGGTTTGACAGGTTTTTGAGAGCAATGTTGGGATTTGGATACCAGTAGAGTCATGCTGATCATACTATGTTTATCAAAGGAAGTGGTGGCAAGATTGCTATCCTTATTGTTTATGTTGATGAAATGATAATGACACGCAATGACGTGGATGAGATTTCTGACCTTGAAGCTCAACTGGCTCAAGAATTCTAGATCAAGGATCTAGGATCAATGAAATACTATCTTGGGATGGAAGTGGCGAGATCTGACAAAGGTATTTTTATCTCTCAACGGAAGTACATTCTTG